>ML314163.1:0-124433 GCA_005239505.1 Nicotiana paniculata | reverse complement strand
ATTAAAGCACCTCAAATGTAAGGTATATCACATATTAAACTATGCATTCTAGCCTCGCATCATCTATCAGCTGGGATCTCGAATTCCTCAATTTCTTCTACAGTCGTTAATATTAGAGGAAGAAATTCCTACCAGCGGCCCCTAAGAGTTTAAGAGTGACGGCAATGGCGTTACTGCGTAAATGACTTGCTGGTTAGTCTATATTAATCGTTACCGTTGCTTCTTTGTTTTTGTTGTTGTTGTTTCAGTTGTGAGAACATCGTTTTTGCCCTTTTGGAAAACTAGCTAGCTATTTGGTAAAGAGCGATGTTGTTTTATTTGCTCTTGACGGGGATTGTTATTGTTGTTATTATTATTATTATAATTATTATTATTATTATTATTGTTATTATTACTATTATTATTGTTATTATTATTATTATTATTATTGTTATTATTATTATTACTATAATTATTATTATTATTATTTTATTATTGTTATTATTATTATTATTCTTGTTATTATTGTTACTATTATTATTATAATTATTGTTACTATTATTTTTGTAATATTGTTGTTGTTATTATTGTTATTGTTGTTGTTATTATTATTATTATTATTATTATTATTATTATTATTATTATTATTATTATTATTATTATTTATTATTTATTATTATTATTATTATTATTATTATTGTTATTGTTATTATTATTATTATAATTATAATAATAATTATTTTTATTTATTTATTTATTATTGTTATTGTTATTGTTATTGTTATTATTATTATTATAATTATAATAATAATTATTTTTATTTATTTATTTATTATTGTTATTGTTATTGTTATTGTTATTATTATTATTATTATTATTATTGTTATTATTATTATTTATTATTATTTGTATTGTTATTATGTTATTGTTATTATTTTTATTGTTATTGTTATTCTTATTATTATTATTATTATTATTTATTATTTATTATTATTTTTTTAATTTTTTTGTAACTTATTGACTTTTATAGAATAATTAATCTATAATATTTTGAATCCGATCCCTTTAACATCAGAAAAATATAGATTGAAATCTTAGGTGTGGAATTTTTGAATAATTTTGAACCCCTTGTCAGAATTTATAGCTCCATCACTACTTGTATTTATGAAGATTTAGATAAAGATAGGCTAAATGAAGGGGTCATTATAGGTGATATCAATTAGTTGAAAATATGTTTAGTCATGATAGTAGTAGATCTACTTTAGGTCCTATTGCTTTCTAGGATCTTCTAGCCCCTATAAGAAATTCTTGTACCGGTAGAAAATTAAACATAGCTGAGAAGTATTTTTATTTTATACAATTGCATGACATGAATTTAAGTGAAGATACATAGTTAGAATACATATAATTGATCCCAATTTATTTGGATTGAGGGAGTTGTTGTATATTGTATATATGTTTGAAAAGATAAAACATCTAACTTGCAGGGGCATGTGTGCATATGCACAGAAAACTCCTCGAGGTATTTAATTCTATTGAAAAAGAGAAAGAAAAACAAAAGCAAAAAAAGGAGACGATCCACACATATTTAGCTTCAACCTGTTAACAAGAATCCCATAAAATAACATATAAAGGAACTCATCACTCGGTCTTATATCTTGTTTAGATTAGATCCTAATCCGGCTGGATGCCAAGTGCCAATCACGTCATTGAATTCTCATAATATTAAATGATAAATAGATATTAAATTATTTATATGGAATTATAATTTTACAGCTTGTTTGGATGGTCGTTACCTATTGTATTATTAGTATAAATGTTTGTTTTGATTGTTACTTAAATTTATTATATCACACGTTGAAAAGTTTCACTTTATGGAAGGACGAATTTGGTGTAGTGGCGTCATTACCTTGCCTTTTTCTCTCATCTTACCCATCCTTATTGGAGTATTAAATAATTATATTTTATCCTTTATCCTGCTTTTTTATATAATAATTCTACTCTATATCCTATTTTTTCGTAGTAATGTTGTTGGTGTGTGACATCATAAAACGACGGCAAACAGTGTACAATCTATCTAAACATTATATTTATCAAACAATACAGTACAATACAATACAATACAATAAATATGATATATTATGAAACGACACGTAACAAGACTCCAAACAAGCAATAACTTTTGTTTGACAAATCTAACTATATCAAGTTACGCTCATGCCAAGCACTTGCACAAAAGAAATTCTGAATAAAATCTTCTTTATATAATAAGCATGTGGTGCAGTGGTAGTAACTTTCGGCTGCTGATCTTCTTGAATATGCTAATCCTTCTCGACTTACTGTACTTTTGCATGCTTCTGTCCACAAAATCTTGTTCAAAAGCAAAGGTAATTATTTTGATACTAGTTCTGCTAATACTAATTTTACATAACTTTCAGATCTTTCAACCATTCATAAAGAGGCCCTCAAACTTAAGCAGATGCGGATCTAGAATTTAATAAAATTAGCCTGCATTATAAATCTCTAATTCAGACCAATGCCCTCAATATAAATGAACTAATAACTTTGTGCAGGAAAGATGAGGCCATTAGCTCATGGAGTGGTGTTTAGGGATGCATCAGGGAGGAAGCACAAAGCATATTTGAATAGAGGAGAAATGAATGAAATTATTGTATCAGTGGGGGCACTTGGGAGCCCACAGATCTTAATGTTGAGTGGGCTAGGCCCATCACAGCAACTTAAAGCCTATAATATTAGTGTGGTTTTAGACCAGCCCATGATTGCGCAAGGCATGTCAGATAACCCAATGAATGCAATATTTGTGCCTTCACCAGTTCCAGTAGAGATCTCTCTCATTCAAGTTGTTGGCATCACTCCCTTTTGGAACCTACATTGAAGCTGCCTCTGGTAAAAACTTTCTTGGCAGCAATCCGGAGGTACTCTTGTTTGCACCAAACTCTTACTATTTTGAATATAATCTATTGCTTTATGCTCGAACTGTGTATATATACACGAATTCTTTATGAGATGTATAACACATAATAAGATTAGTAGATTATTCTAAACTCACTTTCTTTAGATCGTGAACTCGGCTAGGATAATTGACAAAGGGTAGCTTCTTTTATATTGTGTGAAAAACAAAGATTATATTGTACATTAATTACCATAAAGAAATCGAAACTTTAATATGATTCATTCATGATAACTTCTTTGTATTTACATAAACTAATAAAATGGCTGCTACTAAACGGAAAATTCTAGTAGACGTTATGCAGTTGTTACACAACAAATGGATGGCTCTAGTTATAACCTAGCTATGCACAATATAATTGTTGTGTCTTTATACAATCTTTTGTCTTTTCTAAAAGAATGCACTTTCTGTTTTTACTTTTAAGTAAACTTTTAATTTCAGTATTATTATTTTATCTTTAATGACAATCTCTTATATGAATGACATTCATTTAAGACCACATGACTTCAAAGATATTTTTAATAGTTTGTATGCACTTTTATTTTAAAACCGCATGATTCGAATTATTTTTTTATATTCTTAAACTTGGTGTCCAACTAAAGTAAAACAAAGAACTCGACAAAAAAGTCATACAGAAAGCGATCAATAACTCCATGAATAAACAAGATAAATCAATTTCAGAGGAGGATTCATATTGGAAAAAATCATGGGTCCATTATCCACTGGTCATCTAGAGCTGCGAACTCGGAACCCGAAGGATAATCCAACCGTCACATTCAACTACTTCAAACATCCAGTGGACTTGCAAAGATGTGTACATGGGATCAAAGTGATAGAAAGAGTTCATTAAATCTAAGTCCTTCACCAAATTCAGATTTAACTCATTATCTTTGTCTGCCCTTCTCAACTTGACAGCTAGTGCCACTGTAAACTTATTGCCTCGGCACAACAATGTTTCAGAGTCATTAGAACAGTTCTGTAAAGACACAGTCATGACAATTTGGCATTATCATGGAGGATGTCAAGTTGGTAAGGTAGTTGATCAAGACTATAAGGTTTTGGGACTTGATGCTTTGAGAGTTATTGATGGATCAACTTTTAATTACTCTCCCGGAACTAATCCTCAAGCCACTGTCATGATGTTAGGAAGGTATGTCACGACTATCCTCTCTGTTTTATTTTATACGACGATATTTGATTGAGTATCGATCATAGACTATGATTATAAAACGTCTTTTGATACATAAACTATATATATAAGTGCCTTTAGTATCTTGTGATCACTAATAAGTATGTCTTATCATCCCTATTAGAGCATGTAAATAAGAACAAATTGGAAAGATTAAAGATAAAGAGTTGTTATTCAAATTGTGAGAATTTTTTTTAATGGAGCAAAATGAAAAAAAGCGTCATATAAATAAATTAGTACTTAGAATTGCGTTATGGGATCAAGTCAAGTTAGTAAACAGCACTATCAGGCTATTAGATATCCTTTGTTATGTAATGTCTTAATTATTGGAAGTTTATGACGATTGCTGAGCCATTTCTTTTTTGTTTTATTGCTGTTTTGCATTGTGCAGGTATATGGGAGTAAAAATACAAATCGAGAGACTTGCTAAAGAAAAATCAAAATGTTGATTTTCTTTTTGGGAGTTTGAGTTTCCTTTGTTTGAATGAGTGTGAATCATGAGTAAATACAAGTGTGATGTATATTGACTTTCTATTCTTCACTACAATTACCAAATGGAAGTGGAAGTAGTAGGAGTGATCTTCTCTTTATCCAACCCAACTTTTTAATAAGATGCAAAATGTTTGTCCACTCATTTTTGACAAAATGTAGTTCTCCATTACACATATGCGCGCATCTTTGTATTAAACAGAGGTAACATATACAGGACTAAAACAAATTTGTTCTTTTAAGATCAATACCTTGTGTTTTTCCTTGCTAGTTACTTGGTTATGAAGACACAAAATTATGCTACTTTGTTTCGTTTTAGTCCTTGTATATGTTATGTAACGATCTGACCGGTTGTTTTGCTTTCTAGAACCCCGTTTCCTTAAATAAGACTCCCCGTATGTATTTTTACTGTTTTATGATTTGGGGGGATGTTTAGTTTGAGATTTGGAAGGGTTCGGTAGAAATCGGAACATTTGGTTCCTCAAGTTGGCCTTAAAAGGCTAAGTTTGACTTCGGTCAACATTTTGAGTAAACGACCTCGGAGTCGGGATTTGACAGTTCCAATAGGTTTATGATGATTTCGGACTTGGGCGTATGCTCGGATCGGGTTTTGGATGATCCGGGAGAGTTACGACGCCTAATATTGAAAGTTAGTTCTTTGAAGGTTTAGAAGATCTTTAAATTTGGTTTGGAGCGGATTTTGGTGATATCGAGGTCCAAACAAAATTTCGAGATCGGGAATAGTTTCGTAATGTCATTTAAGACTCACACGCAAAATTTGGTGTCATTCCGAGTTGATTTGAAAGGAATCGAATGAGCGGAAGTTTTTTTAGAAGTTTTTGAGTTCATGAGTCAGTCCATGCGTTTTGGCATCCGATTCCTGGTTTTTGATGTTATTTCAGTGTTTTGACCACTCGAGCGATTTTGTATGAGGTTATTAGACTTGTGTGTGTAGTTGGTATGAGCCCCGAGGGCTCAGGTGAGTTTCAGATGTTTGGTCGGAGTTGAAAACACATAAGCTTTCTGGTGTGAGTGCCGGTGCTGCAGGTCTCGCAAATGCGAGAAATAGTTTGCATTTGCGAACCTCGCATTTGCGAGAAGAGCTTCACAATTGCGAAGAAGCTCGACTTGGATAGTGTTCGCATTAGCGATACCTGAGCCGTATTTGCGACCTCAACAGTGTTCGCATTTGCGACACTTTCGTAGCATTTTCGACCTGAGGAGCTGAAGCCCAGGGTTCGCATTTGAGATGGTTTTGTCGCATTAGCGAACCCAATGTCGCAAATGCGATATCAGAGGCCTGTGCCCATCTCATTTAATGCGGGACTTACACCATTTATCTCACTTTTGTTTCATCTCGTGGGCGATTTTTGGAGTTTTTGGAAGAGAGTTTTCACCTAGCACTTCGAGGTAAATAATTTCTACACAACATGAGTTAAATACATAGATTATGGGTAGATTAACATGTAAAAATTGGTGAAATCAAGGGTTTAGATGAAAACCTAGGTTTTGGATAAAATTGAGATTTGACCACGAAAATGGTTATGAAATTTGATAAACATCATATATTTATGTCCCTAAGGTTATGGGTAACAAATTTCTTCGAAAAGTTTAGGAATCCGGGCACGTGGGCCCAGGGTGAATTTTGAGAACCTTACATTTTGGGTTGGGTAACCTCTTATATAGTTGGAATACGAACTTTTGAGCATGTATTGATCAATTTATATAATATTTGATTAGTTTTGGGTTGATTCAACACCGAATTGAGGGTGTGAGCACATTCTTGGACTGGAAAGTAGGCATTAAGACGAGGTAAGTCTCTTTTATAACCTTGTAATAGGGAATTAACCCTATAGGTGAACTTAAATCAACATGAACTTTTACTTGTGGGGGCTACGTACGCACGATGTCACGAGAGTCTGTGCGTAGCTACTATTCATGCTTATGTCCGGGTAGATTTAGGCTTACATCATGCTTTGTTGATATCGTTGTTTGTTTATACTTACTATTTGTTGGATTGAAGCGAAAGTTGAAGGTTTCAACATTTTTAAAGTTCCAAGTTGAATTTCTTATTATTTTTGAAAGGCATTGATAAATATTATGATAAATTGAGAAAAATCTATGTTCAACCGCTTCAAAACTATATTCCGCAAGCGGGGTAAATTTCTACTACTCTCATGGGAGCCGGCCGTTCGCCTCAGCAGGATGTATTGATATTATATGGTCCGGATCATTACGTCCTCGACATAATTCATGCGTAACGATATTAGAACCCCCTATTATATTTGGTATTGTTCCACGTACTTGAAAGTCGAAAGGTTTAGATAAAATAAATGACTTGGTTCTTACTTGAACAAGAGGATTGTTTAATTATTTCTCTGCTTTGAGTTCTATTATCATTGTGTAATCCATGTTTACTTAGAGAACTTTATATTATTATATTGTTGGCCCGTAGTGAGTGTCTAAGTCGACCCCTCGTCAATACTTCTTCAAGGTTAGACTAGATACTTACTGGGTACATATTGTTTATGTACTCACGATACACTTCTGCACTTGAATGTGCAGGATCTGAGGCAGGTGCATCTGGTTATTAATCAGGCGCGCACACTTGACTTCACGATGAGCTTCCTTCTGAGCTGTTCTACAGCAGCTGAAGTCTTCCTTTTGTTTCATTTCTGTCTATTTTCTTTTCAGAGAGTAGACTAGTATTCTTTTGTATATTCTACTAGTAGCCCACATACTTGTGACACGAGGTCTTGGCACACACTATAGATTTATGATTTTGAATTTATTCTTATGACTTCGATTTGCACTCAGTTGCTTTTGTTTAATTACTTTACTTCCGTAAATTTCTAAAACTTTTATCAATAAAGAATGTTATTCACTTAGTAAACATATTAAAAGTGGAAACCCCTAGATTGATCTGTGTTGACTTGCCTAGCAACGGTGTTGGGCGCCATCACGACCTATAATGAAATTGGATCGTGACATGTTACCGCTGTTTAATATTGTCATGCCCCGAAAATTTTAGCGCAACCGGCACCCAGTGCCTTCAACTTACACCGAGCGAACCACTTGAACCTATCTACCCATTTATGATTATTCAAAGATTTGAAGTATCACTTAAACAGTTGAAATATCGTGTTGAATCGTTTGGTTAAAAGTCATTGTTTTAACTCAAAATATAAGTAGTCCTTTGGCCAAGATACATTAGTGCGGAATGAACATGAGAGTTTAAAAAAAGGATATATATATATATATACACACACACATACAAATCACCTCTCTTATGTGGTATTGAGAGCACGTTTGACCAAGCTGCCAAAAACTGTTTATTTTGAAAAGTACTTTTTCTAGAAGTGCTTTACCCGAAAGTACTTTTGAATTTTTTTTTTGTGTTTGACCAATTTATTTAAGAAGTACTTTTTGAAACATTTGGTAAACAAATTGTGTTTAGTCGATCTTTCTAAAAAGTACTTTTGAGTGTCAATTACCAAAAAAGGATAGTATCAAGGTCTTATAAATATTTTAAAGAGAAAAATGAGCTAAAATATTTATCGTAAAGGACTTTTATTATTTTTATTTTACTAAAATCTAAAATATAAAGTAAACATACATATTAAAGATTTAAATCAATATAATATATATAATTATACCAAAGCATATAATATTATCTAGTATAATTACTTATTGTTTACATGATGATTTGAATAATCAAAATATATCATTCAGTATGAATTAGAAGTCTATTCCACAAATTACTATGTATTGAAAATCAAGCATGAAATAATAAGTAAAGTCACCCACACGTGATAATAGTTCTCAATGAGTTAGTCTTTAATTCTCTATATTAGTAGAAGACTTGCCTTGCATTTCTAAAGGAATACCAGAAGGCTTATCTCCTTCCTCAATATCTATGGTAATGTCTTCATTAACATAATAGTTGAATTCCTTATCGGTTGAAGAATATCGTCGGATAAAATTTTGTATAACTATGGTAGTTTTAACAAGATAATTCTGAGTGTCAAACTTGAAATATGGCATTGAGCGTAAAATAGAAATAATTTTAAATATATAAAAAATATTATTTTCATAAAAAAATAATAGCTAAGTATGTTTAAATTCAAATTCAAAAAGAGTAACAAATTATTAGCAACACATAATGCATAATTTATTTTTTTTAAAATTTAAATTCAAAAAGAAACTAATTAGTATCTAACATAACTAACTTATTCCTGAATTGTGAAGTTGCGAGGCTGCCATTTGGCTTAGTGTGGAGGCTTTTTCTTTTTCTTTTAATAATATATAGATGTCACGATCCAATTTTCCCTTCGTTGGGTATCGTGATGGTACCTAGTCTTAAGGACTAGGTAAGCCTAACATTACGGAATAACAACCATTATAATAATAACATTTAATGCTTTCTGATATGAACTCTCTATACAAAATACACTTTCCCAAAATCCGATAGTACAAATCATAAGCTCTATAGAGTTTTACTACAACTTCTAAATACAACTGTTTAGAAATAAATAAAGATAGTGTAAGAACAAAATAGGACAGTGACTCCGAAGCCTGCGAACGCTGAAGCAGGTTTACCTTGAGTGTCCACAATAGCAATCCACGCTGCTAGATAACGATCAACCATCTACACAATACTTGTATTTGCACAAATATGTGCAGAAGTGCAGTATGAGCACACCACAGCGGTGCTCAGTAAGTATCAAGACTAACCTCGATGGAGTAGTGACGAGGAATAGTCAAGATACCCATCGTATAATAAACTGAACAAGTATAAATATAGGAATAACAGAATATGATATCTACATAAAGACTACGAATATGGCTAACAATACAGTAATTGCAATAAGAAAGGAAACAACAAGTATCAATGGAATACCATAAAAAATGACACAGAAGAGTGAGTAGAACACAACCTAAATCCGGAATCACATATACAACAAGGACAAGCAATAACTCACCAATTACAACTGCTTTTACATTAGGTTCTAGTCAAGTCCACGAGGTACCGAACCTCGGACAAATCCCAACTCACGGGTCTCAATACCTGAACCCTAACACTGGGAATCCTATGCCCTCAAAACACCTCATAACCGCACTGACGACTCACGTTCCTATAAAGCCATTTTCATATAGAAGGCAAATACAACAAAGGTATCTATACTCAACGATATTCATAAAATCTCTTAGCCAATAAGAATGCTTAACTATGCGTATGCTTGTGCAAGTGTCCTAACATAGTTTCAAACCAACTGGTAAGCATAAGAAAAGAAACGGACAACACGCAGAATATTCCTTCACAACTTTCACAAAATAAAGTTCACACTGATAAGAGTAACACTACACAATTATCAACAACAAGAATTCCCCCAGGCCAACACAAGACATCACAAATCGATCCCTAACATAGTCCACCTTATCTCGCCACGTGTGCAATAGTAAAGTGAATGCTCACCTTGTCCCGTAACATGCGCACAATAAGGTTCTCACCTAGTCTCGCCACATGCGCAACCCCCCCCTCCACACACACACACACACACACACACACACACATATATATATATATATATATATATATATCCCGCCTTGTCACGCCGCATGTGCAAATTATAATAGAAACCACGGCACGACAGAAACCTCGTGCAACCCCATATCAACATCTGCACAACAGAAACCTCGTGCATCACAATAACTACAACCACACGGCAGAAACCTCGTGCATCAGCACAACAAGTACAACATCACAAATGACAATAATACAAAGTACGGTAAATAAATCAACTCAAGAACCTTCGATCACAAGAAAAGGTAAAACTAGTTCACAAGGAATAACCACAATAAAGAATACTAGGCATAATAAAGACAACTCAAAAAGGAAGAAAATAACATGTAACAATAGTCCCACAATGTACGGTTCGACCACCAGAAACTAACACGAGTCTAATTCCAAATAAGGGCAAGTCCACTAAGGTGAACCTCTAAGGTTTTTTTAAGTTTGGGCAATTTCGTAAGAGAAACAACCAATTCAAATAAAGATGTGCAGTGAGAAGATCACCATAATCTTAATTAAGGGAGAACATTTACAAAAAAGGATAACTACAACTTCAAAGAGAGATAAGCAACTAGGGAAAGGTAACATGGCAGTGGAAGAAATAACAATCTCAATCAAGGTACATATGAATCAAATAACAGTAAGAGTGGACCATGAAGCAATTAATTTCAATTAAGCAGGTAAAGGTGAAACTAATAATTAAGGAACGTAATCATACGAGTACAACTACATATTTAATGAATACAAGAACCTAGAAATCCTAACAGGCCAATTTCCACAACAGAAGTCCGAGCACGTACTCGTCACCTCACGTACAGGCTACAATCAACATAGAAGAATTAATTCCTAAGGGGTAGTTCTCCCACACAAGGTTAGGCAAGATACTTACCTCAAAGAGGACAAACCGATACTCTAAAATGAACTTCTCAGGTGAAAGACCTACGAACGGCTAAAATCCAACCAAATTAACTTCAAAGCACAAATAGAACTCATAAGAAACTATTCCAGATCATAAAGTCTCAACCTTTACAATAATCTAGAAATCGATCCCAAAAGTCTACCTATGGGCCCGCACCTCGGAACCCGACAATTTTCACAAAACCCGAACACCCATTCCGATATGAATTCAACCATACAAAAATTATCAATTTCCGATGCCATTTCGTCCCTCAAATCATGATTTTTCATTTTGAAAGTTTTCTTCAAAACCCAACATTTTCCTCAACTCAGAACACAAACTAAATGATAAAAATAAAGATAAGATCATGGAATATATTAAATACTAGGTGAAGAACACTTACCCAATCGATTTGCTTGAAAACATCACAAGGAATAGCTAAAAACCGAGCTCTACAAGTCAAAATATGATGAAAATGACATAACCCTCGATTTGGAAATCTTATATTCGGTCTAGGTCGGTATGCATCACGAACGCGGAGAAAGGATGCGTTTGCGAAGAAGAAAAATTAAGGCTGCACGGAAGTACTTCTTGAACGAGAAGAAATGCTCGCGAACGCGATGAAGAAAAGGACAGGAACATACGCGAACGCATAGGAGAAAATGCGAACACGAAGAGTAACGCCCACCAGGGCTCAGGCATGGTTTCTACTACGCGAACGTGGAAGGGAGAGCGCAAACGCGAAGAAGGAAAAATGCAACCCCTTCGCGAACGCGAGAGGGTGAATGCGAATGCAAATGCGAATGAGAAGAGAATTACGAGGCGGGTCAGCAGACGCTACGCGAACGCGAAGGGAACCTCGCGATCACGAAGAAGAACATCAGACACGAGAACCAGCAATTTAAAAATAGGGAAAATGACCTGTAGCCCACCCGGAACACACCCGAAGCCTCCGGGACCCCGTCTAAATACAAAAACAAGTTCTATACCCTAACATAGACTCGCTCGGGGTCTCAAACCACGAGAATGTGAAGAGTAACAACCACCAGGGCTCAGGCCTAGTTTCTACTACGCGGACGTGGAAGGGAGGGCGCAAACGCGAAGAAGGAAAAGTGAAACCCCTTTGCGAATGAGAGAGGGTGAATGCAAACGCAAGGAGGAATTATGAGGCGGGTCATCAGATGCTATGCGAACGCGAAGGGAACCTCACGATCACGAAGAAGAACATCAGACACCAGAACCAGCAGTTCAAAAATGGGATAAAATGACCCGCAGCCCACCCGGAACACACTCGAGGCCCCCGGGACCCCGATTAAACACACAAAAAAGTTCTATAACCTAATATGGACTCGCTCGAGGTCTCAAATTACATACAACAATGCCAAAAATATAAATCGCACCACGAATCAAACTTATGAACTTTCAAATCTTCCAACTTTGAAAACTCGTGCCGAAACCAATCAAACAAACCCGGAATGATGTCAAATTTTGTAGGAAAGTCCCAAATGACATAACAGATCTGTTGTAACTTTTGAAATCGCATTCCAACCCCAATATCACCAAAGTCAACTATTGTCAAACCTTTTCATTTTCCAAACTTTAACTTTTCCAGCTTCGCCGAAGTGCTTCAAATCATCCTACAGACCTCCAAATCCAAATTCGGACGCACGCCTACGTCCAAAATCACCATACGAAGCTGTTGAAATCATCCAAAACCCATTTTGGAGCCGTTTACACAAAAGTCAAATTCCGGTCAATTCTTATCGCTTAAGCTTCAAAACTTGAATCCTTCTTCCGATTTGGCTCCGAATCTTCCCACAACTGAATTCAACCATGCACGTAGGTCGATATACATAATATGAAGCTGATCAAGACCTTATGCCGCCGAATAGAACTTAAATTCTCAAAACGACCGGCCGGGTCGTTACATCCTCCCCCTCTTAAAAAAGACGTTCGTCCTCGAACGTGCCAATAATCACCTCAAAGTCTTCAGATCACTGAATGCACACCTATAAAATACACCCACGGGTTATTCCACGTCATCCTAATCCACATAATCATGGAGACAGTATATCGACAATAATTTAGCCTTTCTATCAACACTGATAAGAGTCAAAGTCAAAATTCTCACCTTCCATTCATTTCCAAAAGACCCGATTCTAAATCCATACCCGATAGCGCACCAGCTGCAACAAATCATGCCTACACCCACAGGATTCAACCACACAATATAACACACCACATATAGGCCCATAATAACACTTATGATCACAATAAAAACCCATAAGCAAAACCAACACCGGCAATTAGCCTTATATCCGATAGGAACCGTTTCAAACCTCCACAACATTAGTGATGATGCAAGAACCACAAAGACCTCATAACTACACACCCGAATCAAAAAGTCGCAATTAACACCACCGGGCAAACACCCCGCAACCCAAAACTCAAGAAGCACAGAACGAAAATGACTGAATGTGTAAAGAAAAACACATATGAGAAATATCAAACAAGGCCGACAGACACAACTCCCTATCAGTACCATATTATGAATCAATTTAAATAGGAAAAATCAAAGTACATGAAAAACAATATAGATCTCATCCTGGTATAACTCTCTATCGCGACACACAACCCGACTCAAACATAACAAATCACATGAACTTGCGAGGTTTCACCCTCAACTCTAAATCACAGGTTGAATATACATCATACCAATTGAAATATTCCACTAACTCAATTCTGCCAATAAAATCACAACACTTACTGAAATCTCACCCTGTTAGAGTACCAAATCACAAACCACAACCAAGAATACTCAGTAAATCTATCACGACCCAAACCGAAGGGCCACGACGGGTACCCGATGCCTTACTCAACCGAGTACCAACATAACAAATCTTTCTTATCGTACTATCATGGGTAAATGGGCCGAAAAGACTGTCATGAGATAACCAGACTAAAATATAAATGTATACTAGATATAGAATAACCCAACATTATATAAAAACTTACACATGCGACATACGGGCCTATAAGGCCGACATGATCATTTGTACACTCAAAACATAGGCCGACAAGTCCATACAAGTATCCATATACATGACATCTGTCTACAAGACTCTAAGAGTACATAAACATCATAAAGATCGGGACAGAGCCCCGCCATACCAATCAATACATGTCCAAATCATATTGACCAAATAGGCAACTCCGAAGAAACTGGAGTGCACAAACACCTTCTGCTGAGCTAATAGCCTACTAGGAAGACTCTCAACCTGTCTATCGAGACCTGCGGGCATGAAATGAAGCGTCCGCAGGCAAAAGGGATGTCAGTACGAATAAAGTACTGAGTATGTAAGGCAAAAAAACATAAATAAGAACAGTAATGTAAAGAGAGATATATGAGATACAACCTGTAGCATATGAGTGCCTCTGAGGGATACTGACATGAAATGCAATGATACATATATATAAATAAAACTTTTAAAAACATACGCCTCTGTGGGCATCATAATCATCATATTGTACCTGGCCTGGAAGAGGACTCGGTAAAAACGTATGGCCATCATAAGGCTCGGTATAATCGTACTCGGCCACACGGAGCTCGGTAAGCCCAAATGATTAGTGGTTGCACAATAGGTTCCATACCCGGACGACTATATCACGGCTCTGTAAAGTAAAATAGATACTATATATAATGCATGCTGGACTCATGGAATCACGCTCTAGACCTTTCATAGTGACGTAAGGTAGTTGCACCTTCGATTAACATTATGGACACCCATACCATCAATATGAAACTCAGTAGGATTCAAGGATCATACATACTTTCTTAGAATAACTTTATAAGGAAAGAACAACATGGACAACCTTAGTTTCTAAGAGTAGATCCGTTATGAATTAGTGTATCGTGTACGTTTGTTTCACTTTAGATCATGCCAAAAGAAAGAAAGAAGTGCCCTAACATACCTCAACCAAGTTGATTACTTAATACCTTCCAAGAAACTCTTAAAACAAGTCAACTCAATCTATCATAGCATAAGGAGATTCAAAATCAGTGTTGAGCAAAGGCTAAGTCTGTAACTTAAGCTAGTAGCTCGTTTACATACATTTGGGAAGCATCTCCCCTGTAACAAGGCCCTCCTCCAATACAATATACCAACAAAACCAAGAACAAAACAATAAAAACATGTATGCATTATTTCCAAATCTTATCTCCACCACAATATATCACAAAACAGCCCACACACCCTAATCACTTCATACATAAAACGACAACAAAAGTAGTGTCAAACAACCTAAAAATGTAACGATGAATGACCAGACAACCATTCCATCATTATGTGGTTTTTCTCAACACCTTTTATCCTCCAAAAATCCATAAAACATCAGAAAAATAGACGTCCCAAAAGCAACATGAAACAGCCCACAAAAATAGTCCACTACAAATCGAATAACTCGAACTTACGGTTTCGGATCACCGTCCCATGAGTTCTAACTATTAGGAAATGAATTTATCAATATTCCTTGATATTTAAACCTTAAAAACAGAAATTAGACGTTTTTTTAACTATGAAGTACCTTCCAAAATTCAAACCACAAAGAAAAAGAGAGGCGATATAGCGATACTTATACCGTAGGGATCGTTCTAGTGTTATCGCTTCTTGATTTCGTACACCGGATGTTAATCCTCTTTGAAACCCTTGAGGAGAGCTTAAGATAAGTTTTTATGGTGTTATATGGTCGGTCTCTATGTAAAAGTGAATATAGGGACGAGCTAAAACCAATATATAAACTTTTGAAAAGTCAAAGAGGTGCTAGCTTGGCACCCTCGCATTGGCCCATCTTCCGACGCTTATATATTTTTATCCGGATGTCGTATGAATGAACGGTTACGAGCGTTGGAAACTAAATTCAAATGAATTCAATTTGGTATAATATGTCCCAATAAGACCTCATATAATACACAAAACATATTGCTCAAAAAGTTTTAGTGACACACCTACTTGTCACTTATGATGTCTGCGCAGTCTCACGAAACTGCAAATATCTCTCTACTCCTACGTCGTATCGATGAACGGTTTAATGTGTTAGAAAATATAATCGTAGATCTTAAATTTGGTAGGTATATAATCCTTTAATTCCAAGTATATCGGGAGAAAATCTCAGCTATATTTAACCTAAATTTCAGCATAGTTATGAATGTAACTTGTGATGCTCTTTACCAACTTTTGTTCCACAACTCAGTTGACTTAAAAACATAACACATGACTATAATAAGACAAGAATAACTCAAAACATAACCTACTTATCATTTTGAGCACCCTAGTCTCACCCCAAAAGTAAATGTTATAACATTCCCAACATGTCGACTTTCGACAAAACTTATTTTCTTCAATTTGTTTAGCTTCTAAGCCTTCCAACCCTCTTGGTATTTGAATTCCATGATCTTAAATATTTGCAACCTCCATGGTAACATGATTAACTTACTTTTTGTACTTTCAGAGTTGATCTCATCTCAATTTTGAGCTTACATCAATTGACTTACAACATACTTTCACATACGAAACTATGGGGTCTAAAAAAATCACATCAAAAACCTACCATAATAAACAATAGGGACTCACTTCAAATCTCACTCCTATCAATGATGAATAAAGACAACAATAGACATGGGCTACCACTCATAGAATCTCTCAACAAGGAAAACACATGAACAAAGTGCAAATCATGAAACTCGCCTATAAATGCAACAAATAAGGGAACTCGCCCCGATAAGCAGAATTGATACAAAATACGAATGGTGCCCCTATGTAATGAATCAAATACAGACCCGTACCGAATCATCTGGCAGAACGGCCTCTAGCCTAGTATATGAAACATATCAACGGGCCGGGCCTCCCCCTTATGGGCGCCACTACTCGCCTGAATACCCCGCTGTGATACATCTGCCCGGAGTATGGGACAATATCTCACTATGTGGCTGGTATCAACATATTTAAAGAAACCTCTCTGCTGGCGCGATTGTGGAAACTGTGTCGTGCGAGTACCCTGAGACCCATGAGCAGCTGAAGCAGTGTGCGAAGCCGGAAGTGCAAACTGAACTGGCTGACCCACAAAACCTCTACAATGACGTACCCTGCCTCCAAAATAAGGACTAGTAGATCTCTCCGACCTACGAGGCCTCCTCGCCTCCCTGTCCTCTATCTCCTGGCCTTACCTTCCCTGTCTCTCATTGACCCATTGTCCTCTCTCTCCTGATCCCACATTCCCTTTACTGGGCGAGCGATCCCTACCACCTGCTAAAACGAAACATCCAACTCTAATAGCAATGTTGAACCAAATATCATGCTTGAGCCCCTCAATGAATCTACAGAGACTCTTTCTAACTGTAGCAACCAAAGCAGGTGCATTCTGGACAACTCACTAAATCTGACGGCGTACTCTGATACTCACATAGTGCTCTAGTGTAGCTACTCAAACTCTACGCTCCACACATCTCGAAGGGACTGAGGTACAAACTCTCTCAAGAACATCTCTGAAAACTAAATCCATGTGAGTGAAGCTGACTTGGCCGGACTACGCAACTCGTATGCCCGCCACCACTGATAAGCCGCTCCCCTGAGCTGAAACGTAACAAAAGCAGATCCGCTCGTCTCCACAATACCCATAGTACGAAGAATGCAATGACACTTCTCTAGGAAACCCGGGCATCATCAGTCGTCAGTCCACTGAAGATAGGAGGGTGGTACTTCTTGTACCTCTCAAGTCTAAGTTATTCTTCCTCAGATACTGTTTCCCTAACCACGGGCTGAACCGGGACCAAAGGTTGTGTCGCCATGACACCTGGAACCTGACCAACATGATCTCGCTGCACTGGAGTGTGGGAGGTTGGAGTCTGAACTCCTCCCCCGGTCTGTGAAGTAGCTGGTGCAACCACAATCAATCTCGCCTGAGTCAATTTACCCAACATACTCAGGGACTGTGCTAAGGTCTCTTAATGTCCGGGGGTAATTACAGGCGCCTCCAGTACCTGCCCCCAACTGGAACTACTGGCGGCTCTTCAACTACTACTCTGGTAGGTACCCTAGTTGTGACATGTGCTCCTCTTCGGCCTCTGCCTCTGCCCTTAGTGACATCTTCTCGAGGGGGTTAACGTCATCAAGGACTGTGGCTCGTGTACTCACCATCCATGAGAGAATGGAACGATAAAAGATCAAACTTCAAGGTCAATGAACTCGCACGATAGGAACGAATGAAGTGAAATTGTCCTAATAGTTTCATAGCCTCTCGAAGATAAGTACACCGTCTCCGTATTGATCCGCAAGACCCTACTTATCTCGCTTATCACTCGTAGCACCTATGAACCTAGAGCTCAGATACCAACTTTTCATGACCCAATTTTTCCTCTGTTGGGTATCGTGATGGCACCTAGTCTTAAGGACTAGGTATGCCTAACATTACTGAATAACAATCATTATAATAAGAACATTTAATGCTTTCTGATATGAACTCTCTATACAAAATACACTTTCCCAACACCTGGTAGTATAAGTCATAAGCTCTATAGAGTTTTACTACAACTTCTAAATAAATAAAGACAATGTAAGAACAAAATAGGACGGTGACTCCGAAGCCTGTGAACGCTGCAACATGTTTACCTTGATTCTCCACATCAGCAATCTGCGCTGCTAGCTAACGATCAACCGGCTACGCAATACCTTGATTTGCACAAAAATGTACAGAAGTGCAGTGTGAGCACACCACAGTGGTTCTCAGTAAGTATCAAGACTAACCTCGGTGGAGTAGTGACGAGGAACAGTTAAGACACCCACTGGTCTAATAAACTGAACAAGTATAAGTATAGGAACAACAGAATATGATATCTACATAAAGACTATGCAATATAGCTAACAATACAGTAATTGCAATAAGAAAGGAAACAACAAGTATCAACGGAATACCATAAAAATGACACAGAAGAGTGAATAGAACACAACCTAAATCCGGAATCACATATACAACAAGGACAAGTAATAACTCACCAATTACAACTGCTTTTACATTAGGTTCTAGTCAAGTCCACGAGGTACCGAACCTCGGACAAATCCCAACTCACGGGTCTCAATACCTGAACCCTAACACTGGGAATCCTATGCCCTCAAAACACCTCATAACCGCACTGACGACTCATGTGCCTATAGAGCCATTCTCATATAAAAGGAAAATACAACAAGGGTATCTATGCTCAAAGATATCCAAAAAATCTCTTAGCCAATAAGAATGCTTAAGTACGTGTATGCTTGTGCAAGTGTCCTAACATAGTTTCAAACCAACTAGTAAGCATAAGAAAAGAAACAGAAAACACGTAGAATATTCCTTCACAACTTTCACAAGATAAAGTACACCCGATAAGAGTAACACTACACAATTATCAACAACAAGAATTCCCCCAGGCCAACACAAGACATCACAAATCGATCCCTAACATAGCCCACCTTGTCTCGCCACGTGTGCAATAGTAAAGTGAATGCCCGCCTTGTCTCTCCACACGCGCACAATAAGGTTCACACCTTGTCTTGCCACATGCACAACCCCCCCCCCCCATATATATATATATATATTCCCCCTTGTCACATAGCATGTGCAAATAACAATAGAAACCACGACGCGACAGAAACCTCGTGCAAACCCATATAAACAATCGCACAACAGAAACCTCGTGCATCATAATAACCACAACCGCACGGTAGAAACCTCGTGCATCACCACAACAAGTACAACATCACAAACGACAATAATACAAAGTACGGTAAATAAATCAACTCAAGAACCTTCGATCATAAGAAAAGGTAAAACTAGTTCACAAGGAATACGAGGCATAATAAAGACAACTCAACAAGGAAGAAAACAACAAGTAACAATAGTCCCACAATGTACGGTTCGACCACCAGAAGCAATTAATTTCAATTAAGCAGGTAAAGGTGAAACTAATAATTAAGGAATGTAATCATATGAGTACAACTACATATTTAATGAATACAAGAACCTACAAACCCTAAAAGGCTAATTTCCACAACATAAGTCAGAGCACGTACCCGTCACCTCACATGAACGAATTACAATCAACATAGAAGACTCAATTACTAAGGGGTAGTTCCCCCACACAAGGTTAGGCAAGATACTTACCTCAAAGAAGACAAACTGATACTATAAAATGAACTTCTCAGGTGAAAGACGGCTCAAATCCAACTAAATTAACTTTAAAACACAAATATAACTCATAAGAAACTATTCCGGATCATAAAGTCTCAACCTTCACAAAAATCTAGAAATCGATCACAAAAGTTGTAACGACCCAAAACTAAACCGGTCGTGATGGTGCCTATCCTTGAGGCACCACAATACACGGTGTAAGAACCTGAAGCTGATGGCAGAACTAACACTGGAGCTGTTATCAAGCCAGACTTGAGTTTCTGAATGCTCTCCTCACACTCATCCGACCACCTGAATGGAGCACCCTTTTGGGTCAATTTGGTCAAGGGCGATGCAATAGATGAAAATCCCTCCACAAAGCGACTGTAATAACCCGCCAAACCAAGAAATCTCTTAATCTCTGTGGCTGAGGATGGTCTTGGCCAACTCTGCAGCGCCTTTATCTTCTTCGGATCCTCCTGAATACCCTCACTGGACACCACATGCCCCAAGAATGCTACTGAACCGAGCCAAAACTCACACTTGGAGAACTTTGCATAAAGCTTCTCCTCCCTCAATATCAGTAATACAATCCTCAAATTCTGAGCATGCTCCTCCTGGCTACGAGAGTACCCCAGGATGTCGTTAATGAATACAATAACGAGGAGTCTGACTAGGGCTGGAGTACACTGTTCATCAAATACATGAATGATGCTGGGGCATTGGTCATCCCAAAAGACATCACCAAGAACTCATAATGGCCATATTTGATCCTGAAAGTTGTCATAAGAATATCCTAATCCCGAACCTTTAGCTGGTGTTACCTAGAACTCAAATCAATTTTGGAGGACACCCTCGCTCCCTGAAGCTGGTCAAATAAATCATCAATACGAGGAAAATGATGTTTGTTCTTGACTGCGACCTTGTTCAACTGCCTGTAATAAATGCACATTCTCATGGAACCATCCTTCTTCTTCACAAATAGAACCAATGCACCCCAAGGTGACACACTAGGCGGAATAAACCCCTTATCGAGGAGCTCCTGAAGTTGTTCTTTCAACTCCTTCAACTCCGCCAGTGCCATACGATACGGTGGAATAGAAATGGGCTAAGTGCCCAGCACCAAATCAATACCAAAGTCAATATCCCTGTCAGGAGGCATGCCCGACAGGTCTGCATGAAACACATCCAAAAATTCATGTACCACCGGAATAGATTCAATGGTAGGAGTCTCTGCACTAACATCCCTCACAAAAGACAAATAAGATAGGCAACCCTTCTCAACCATACACTGATCCTTCAAATATGAAATCACTCTACTTGGTACATAATCTATAGAACCGCTCAACTCAACCCTCAAAAATCCCGGCATAGTCAGCATCACGGTCTTAGCGTGACAATCTAGAACATCATGGCATGGAGATAACCAATCCATATCCGATATAACATCGAAGTCAACCATATTGAGCAGTAAAAGGTTCACTCGGGTCTCCAGACCCCCAATGGTCACCACACATTACCGATATACACAAACCATAAAAATAGTATCGCCCACAGGAGTAGATACATGAACAGATGAAACTAAAGACTCATGAGGCGTATCCAAAAAATGAGCAAAGTATGAGGAAACATACGAATACGTGGAACCAGGGTCAAACAATACAGAGGCATCTCTATGACAGACTGAGACAATACCTGTAATCACATCATCTGAAGCAATAACATTTGGTCTGGCTGGGAGTGCATAGAAACGGGCCTGACCACCACCTGATCGACCTCCCCCTCTAGGGAGGCCCCTAGCTGACTGACCTCCACCCCTAGCTGACTGGGTGGGTGGAGAAGTAACTGGTGCTGAAGTCGATTGCTGACTCCTCTACTAAGACGGACCCCCATCACGACAGGGACACTGCCTCCACATATGCCCAAACTCCCCACACTAAAAAAAACCCCCTGGTCCGGAGGACGGGGATTGAAGGGAACCCCTAGCACCGGGATAACTGGTAGAAGAACTTAGCATGGAGGATCCCTGAACTGATTGGAGCACAGGACGAACTCTGGGGTGGGAGGGAACTGAGTGATGAGTGGCCCTGATGAGAACAGTGAGAACCATGGCCCGATGATGCACCACGATGAATTGGGCGAGCTGACTCAGCATGCCTGAATGGACGACCTATGCCATGCTGGAACTGACCCCCAGAAGGAGCACCACTGTTTCCACGAGGCATCTTGGCCTCCCTCTCAACCCTCTCCTGACCGTGAACCATCTCAATATGTAGTGCAATGTCGACCACCTCATCAAAAGTAGCACCAGGCACTCTCTCTCTTGTCATAAGCAATCGAAGCTGTAAAGTGAGGCCATCTATAAACCTCATGATCCTCTCTGTATCTGTGGGAACCAACCAGATAGCATGATGGTCCACCTCTAAGAATCGTATCTCATACTGAGTCACAGACATATCACCCTGACGAAGCTGCTCAAACTATCTGCGCAGCTCCTCTATGTGGGACTGAGGTACAAACTTCTCCAGAAAGAGAATAGAGAACTGCTGCCAAGTAAGGGGTGCTGTGCCGACCGACCTACACCTCTCGTAAGCCTCCCACCAACTGAATACAACCCTAGAGAATTGGAAAGTAGTTAATGAGATCCCTTTGCTCTCCAGAATACCTGTTGTCCAGAGCATCCTCTGACATTTATCCAAGAAATACTGTGCATCCTCACCCCTTGCACCACTGAAAGATGAAGGCTGGAGTCTCCCAAACCTCTCCAATCTACGCTTCTCATCCCGAGGTATTACAGGAACCACATAGTCCTAAGCAGCTGCAACCGGCTGGGCTGGTGGTGCCCCTGGTGTTTGAAGTCCCTGAACAACCTGCTCTAGTGTGCGGGCGGCGGGAGTCTGAGGGCCTCCCCGTCCCGAGAAGTAGCTGCGACCATATAAATAGAGACCACCTGAGTAAGGCCAGTACATACTGATAAGATATGAGCCACGACCACCTGAAGGCCAGGAATCACAATAAGCACAGGTGGTGCCTGTGCTGGTCCCGCCGGGGCATCTGCGACTGGAACCTGGTCTGGAGAAATTGGAGGGTCTGCAGGTACTGCCCCGGGTGCTGCGCAGGATACACCTCTACCCCTACCACGGCCTCGACCGCAGCCTCGGCCTCTCGCGGGCCTGGCTGGTGGTACTGGCGGCTAGTCACCCTGACCAGTAGTGCGAGTCCTCACCATCTGTGAGAGAATGAAACAATAGAAGTTTAGTGACCATAATCAATGGATTCGCACGACAAGAATTCAAGAATGTGAGATTTATCCTAAGGGTTCTACAGCCTCTCGAAGATAAGTACGGATGTCTCCGTACCGATTCGCAAGACTCTACTAAACCTGCTCATGACTCGTGAGACCTATGTAACCTAGGCTCTGATACAAACTTGTCACGACCCAAAACTAACCCTGTCATGATGTCGCCTATCTTGGTACTAGGAAAGACGAAACATTATCACAAACACATTGATACTTTCGTTTCAAAAGATAAATTCAAAGCTACTCATAACATAACTTTGCAAATGAGCTCAACCAAAAATAGAAGTACGGAAAGAAATCCCGAGATTGGGGTGTCCCTAGTGATGAGCAACTACTACAATTGTCTGAAAATATCAAGACTAACACAGTCTGGAAAATAACCAAATACGACTAAGGGAAGATTAAGAAGGAGAAAAGTAGGGCTGCGATCGCCTGGAAGCTACCTTGCTATCTCGATATACCGCGACTGGAATAATTAGCAACCACTACCATGTCCATAAATGGCTGGATCTGCACACAAGGTGTAGGGAGTAACGTGAGTACACCAACTCAGTAAGTAACAACAATAAATAAAGATTGAGAAGTAGTGACGAGCAAAAAAGCAAGTATAGTTCGTATAATGAAAACTTAGGAAAATACGGCATGCTTTATAACTCTGAGTTTAAGTCAAATTAGCTCGTTTAAATCAAGTTCCAGTAAAATCATTTAAAACATCTTTCAACAGTTTTCAAACAAAGGCTATATGAAGATGTGAGCACAGATGATGAAATCATATACAGCCCCTAGAGCTAACATCACTCATATCTCACAGTCAATCATGCCTCCCAATCACTCAGCACTAGGCACTCGTACTCAGTAGGTACCTGCGCTCACTGGGGGTGTGTACAGACTCCGGAGGGGCTCCTTCAGCCCAAGCGCTATATCAATGCCCATCATGGCCGAATCAATAAAACATGTTGCGGTGTGCAGCCTGATCCCATAAATATCCTCACAAATCAGGCCCTCGGCCTCACTTAGTCCTAAACCTCTCCAGCCTCTCGGGCTCTCAGAAATCAAAGTATTCAACCCAAACAACATTTGTATGATGCATCAAGATAGAGTCTTAGAGACTGAGTTATGCAGTAAATATGTATAAACATCACTGAATATATATTTTCAATCAAAAACAATTAGAGGACAAAAAGCAAAGACCTCTAAGGGTCCAAACAATACTGGCATAAGGCCTAAACATGGCATCCATCCTGATTTTCAGAATTTCTTTCTAAAACACGTAAGGCATGTAGTTTCATATTCTACTTTACAGTTGATACGGGATGAACCAAGGCACATTCCCCAATGGTGCACGCCCGCGTGCCCGCGTGCACGTCACCTAGCATGTGTGTCACCTCCAAATAATCACATGACATAAAATCCGGGATTTTATACCCTCAGGACTAGATTTACAACTGTTACTTACCTCAAACCGATCAAATCTCTAATCAGTGATGCTCTCGCCCCTTGATTCAGCCTCCAAATGCTCTGAATCTATTCACAACCAGCACAATACCATCAATATATGCTAAATGAATGAATTCCACAAGAAAAACTTGCAAAATAGACCCAAAATCTGAAATTAGCTCAAACCCGACCCCGGGCCCACGTCTCGAAATTCAACAAAATTTGGAAAACTTGAAAGACCATTTACTAACGAGCCCATACATAAATTATCAATATCTGATATCATTTGGTCCCACAAATCCTCAAATTAAACCCTCCAAAAATCCCAAGCCCTAAACCCTCATTTTCACCCATAAATTCCACTAATTATATGATAAAACAATGGGAAAACACCATAGATAGGTATCACGACCCAATTTACCCTCCGAAAGGTATCGTGATGGCACCTAATCTCTATGACTAGGTAAGCCTAAAATTTGCAAAAATGACAGAATCAATAAAATAAAGACAAAAAAGATCTCAAGTACATATAACGTAGCTTCTCAACATATACATTTTTACTTCCCGAAACCCGGAATGTCACCATAGTCACAAGCTCTGTACTAAATGTAGCTCTATACAATGTCTATACAATGAAACAGTGGGAAAATATACAAGTTTTCTATGCCTATACTAGAGTAGAACGTGACTCGTGGGATTCTGCGGACACGGCAGAATTACCTCGCGGTCTCCTGGCTGCTGATAGGACGACTCCTAGGCATGATACTGGGTGTTGGTACCTGGATCTACGCATGGAGAAAACATGCGCAGGAAAGGGTGTGAATACACCACATTCGGTACTCCGTAAGTGCCAAGACTAACCCCAGTCAAGTAGTGACGAGGTCAGGTTGAGGCCCTACTAAGTTTGTAAAAAAACAAGCTCATATGCAATTTAAAACAGTAAAATATAGATAAGCAACGATAAACAATATTAATGAAAACGGAAAGATTTAATAACAGAAAGGGAGCGACTCAACACATCATATATCTCAATAGTAAATGTGCAATGCAGTACACGAGGAAAGCTCCCGGATCTCAGTTTGTAGTCCCAATTTAAATATGCTATGCAGTACAAGGGGAAAGCTCCCGGATCTCTGTCCGTAGTCCCAATTTAAATATGCATTTCAGTACAGAGGGAAAGCTCCCAGATCTCGGTCCGTAGTCCCAATTTAAATATGAAATGCAGTAAAGGCGGAAAGCTCCCAGAACTCGGCCCGTAGTCCCAATTTAAATATGCAGGGTAGAAATATGTCAATTATGGCTTAATTAAACAGTCCAAGAAAAACAACAGGTAAAAATAGAGTAAAACTACCTAAGCATGATGTGACTAGTAGCAAATAAGGGGAAATCAAGTCAGAACAGGTAGGCATGCTTACTCTTAGGCTATCTACTCAATTTAGATAGGAAAACAGTAATATATGAATGAAAATGAGCGATTTCATGTGAGTAAAAATATTA
The DNA here is from genome assembly GCA_005239505.1 of Nicotiana paniculata. NCBI lineage: Eukaryota > Viridiplantae > Streptophyta > Magnoliopsida > Solanales > Solanaceae > Nicotiana > Nicotiana paniculata. The sequence continues at coordinate 97,902 of ML314163.1, read as the reverse complement.
TTTTAGCAACAATGACCCGTGTACGCACTCGTCACCTCACATACACGGCGTCCACGTAACAAAATCAGTATAAAAATGCCTAAGGGAAAGTCCCCAACACAGAATTAGGCAAGCCACTTACCTTGAGTGCGCTAATCAAATCAATACCACGCTCTTGCCACGAGTATCTGACTCCGGGTGGCCCAAATCTATTCAAATCGATTGCACGATGTAAATATCACTTCAAGGGAACAAAATAGCTAATTATTTATAAGCTAATACGCGAAATTAGAAAATTCACCCCAAAAGTCCTCCGGGCCCACGTCTCGGAATCGGGTAAAATTTATATTTCCCGAACATCCATTCGCTCATGAACCCCCTCGAACAAGAATCAACAAAATTCGACGTCTAAATCTCCCTAAATCCTCAAATTTCTACTTGGGAAAATTTCATCCCATTTTCATGGTTTTTGTTACAACCCGTAAGTTTAATAACCTTGATACCATTATATATATTGACATGGTATTTTTAGTGGAACTTTTTTTGTAAAACGGTTAAAAAAATATAATTTTATATAGTTATTAATATTACCACTTTCGGATATGCTTTAAATTTTACAAATATATAATATGAGAAAGTTTGTAAATGATATTTTCTTTATTGTAAAGATAAAAATTATTTTTGTCACAAGAAAAGAAGGTTATCTTTTTATCATTCTAAGAATTAACCGTACGAAAATTTGTACTCTTTATATGATATTAGGAAAATTAAAATTTGAGAAAATATATGTAATTTTACATGAACGTTTTAATGAAATAATATTGTATGTATTTATTTTATATGGTATCACATAACCACGATAGTAGGGTATATATATATATATATATATATATATATAAAGTAGGTTAAAAGTGGGTAATTGGTTAATCATCGGGTTTCGAGATATTACCGAATTAACTAATTGATTAGTGAAAAAAGATTTAAAATCTCCCTCCACGTGGCAGCCATATGATATTCATTTGATGACTCTTAAATTAGAAGTTACAAGATGGCACTTTGATAAATGGAGTGAGAATTTGCTAGGAATCTGCAATTCATTGTCCTTGTGCTAGGAACTTATTAACAACAAAGTTAGTTTGGTCTGAAGGAGTGGAAGCACCATATTGATCTCTCATTCTAGCTCTCCTAAACTATTTTCTTTAGTTTCCACCTTATAACACTTGCAGCGACTCAAACTGCTTTTCTCCTTTGTCACTTGTATGTCATCCTCTAATAATAACTTCCATGTTGTCCTCTTAAAAGTTAAAGGGAGAGATTCAGAAGAATATGATAAAGTTCAACTCTGTCGTTATCAAGGGATGTGTATTTCTGCTATAGGGAAAATTGGACAGGGGATGGAACTTGGCAGTAGGGAAATTTCTGTTGTTTAGCCAATATGAAAATTGCAATTAACGGAGTAGGTCAGGTATGTTAAGACTATCCCTTCTTTCTTTTGGCATGGTCTAAATTATACGGAAGAAATGAGTAAACTCGTGGTTTTCATAAATTACTCTATTCATAGAAATACTAGGGGTGTCTATATTCTTGATTCCCCATATGAATTATTATTATCTTCTGTTCATGGGTCTCGAAAATACGTATGTTGGTAAAATTTATTTCATGATATTAATCAAAGGCATAATGGCCTTATGACATACCGAGAGATTTTATTGACGTATTTCATATGCATTTCATGCATTTACATATGCACATTGAACCATGACCATATGGCATTATATACGCGTATATATGTAAATATATGTATATGGGATATGGGAAAAAGGTTACGGCGTTATATACGCACCACCACCTGATCAACTGGTATATGATGATGATGTTGCCAACAGTGGCTGAAATATGATTCAAATGGCGTTATATACGCGTATATATGTATGTATATTCAACGGTGTTATATACACATATATATATGTATGTATATATATGTATATGGGATGCGGGAAAGGTTATGACGTTATATACGCACCACCACCTGATCACCTAGTATACGTTGATGATTTGCCCACAGTGGCTGAGATAATATGATGGGATGCCCTCAGAGGCTTAATGATGTTATGTACATACAGACCTATGCATTACATGACATTCATATGCATAATTCATATGCATATGCATGACACTATAAATATTTCATGATTTACAAAGTTATTCAGATTTACAGGTTGAGTCCTTTACTCCATGTTTGTTCCATGTCCTTTATATACTAATTTACATGTCTTACATACTCAGTACATTATTCGTACTGACGTCCTTTTGTTGGGGACGCTGCATTCATGCCTGCAGGTATATATAATCAGTTTGACGAGCCCCCATTATAGACGATATTGGCATTCAGCGAAAGATCGGTAAGACTCCACCTCATTTGGAGTGCAACCAAGTCTATGAGTCATCGTGTCAGAGTTTTACTACAGGCTTATGGGTAGGCCGGTACCCTGTCCCATTTGATGTCAGTAAATTTTAGAGTCTTTATAGACAGATGTTCACTTTGTACAGTATGTCAGAGGCCTTAACGGCCCACATGTATTCATGTTTTATGAACGATAGTTTATTGATACAGTGTTGCCCACTTACAAGTTGTACATTACGAGTTCTGGTCATGTTGGCCCATGATAGTCACAAAGAAAATAAGTGTTGCAGAGTGGTTCGCTCGGGCCAGTGCGGCACCGGGTGCCAGCCACGCCTCCCTGGGTTCGGGGCGTGACAAAGCTGTATAAGAGCAGTTCTGTCCTAGGGAGTCTACAAGCCATTTCTAGTAGAGTCTTGTTTATGGGTGTGTCGTGCACCACACTTATAAGCAGGAGGCTACAGGGCATTTAGGATTGTCACTCTTTCTTCTTACTCTAGATCGTGTGGTAGAGCTAAGTCTTAGGAATTCAAATTTCTAAATCCTATTCGTAATAATACGATCTCTATATCCGGAAAGAAGGTTGGAAAGAGAGATAGTTGAGAAAAGTTGAGTCAGAGGAATTGAATTTTTGTATGATGCCTACGATAAGTAAATGTGAGGTTTTTAGCAGATAATGGGTGTACTGAAAGATGTAAACTTCCTGATAAGAAGCCTTAATGCAAGAACGCATATCCATCTTTATGGTGAAGGACAATGGGAGATTAAGAAGATAAGTACAAGTTTTGGTAAGTAAAATAAGCAAGGTGAAAAAGGGTACGAGGTACCCAATTAATGAAGAGTAACAACGTTTATAATCGGGGCAGAGAAACATAAGCTTTTTGAGTTATATTCAATAGTAACAGAGGTATATATAATTGGTCGCACCCATTCCAGATATGCCCTATGGGGGTTAATAGAATTAGTATAAGAAGATATGATGGATGAATTGGTTGTGACAGTTGACATTTACGAAGGATATTGCATATGTGCTAATAGATCTCCTTGTGATACACCCACATGGTACACTCTAAAATAGTGCAAACAAATATAAGTACTACAAAGACATGCACTATAAGCCTTGAGGGGATATATACTACCTTAGTGTGGCATGCGTCCCTAGTAACGCAAAGAACGTTAAGCAACTTGAAGAGCCACTAGATGGAGCAAAGGGAAGCTGAAAGCAAAATAATGTTTTGTTCGAGTTTTCAGAATAAAGTGGTAAGCATAAATGTTAGCAGGAAATAAGAAAAGAGTTAATGATGCATTATGAGTATGATATGATACGTGGATGACAACGGTAGATCAAAAAGATGACAGTATTACAGAATATATACTCAAGTAAAGGAAAAGACAAGAAGTGATAGGCTTTGAGACAACAAAAGAGTATGGTCCATAAAGTCATATCCTCATTTCAAGAAACAAGTTCGTGACTCCAGTGCGACTACCTGAAGGAAAAGTTAAAACCCCTGAATAATAGAAACCAATATGGATTGGTGAACAAGATAAACTAAACATAAATTAGGGACTGGGTGATTTGATAATAGTCGGCCTCATGAGAATTTCAGATTTCGTTCCAGCGGTAGTAGAATGGACAACAGAAGAAGATTCAGGAGAAAATTAGAGAATGGTCATTCTGGAAGACGCTTCCCTAAAGCAAGTAATGTAAGCAATGTTAAGCTTAAGGGACTGTAGGTACCAGTTACATTAAGTTTCACCCTCGCGAGTAGGGAATTTTGTTATCCTTGATACAAAAGGATTATCGCAAGGCAAGTAAGGGTCATTGGTGATGTGAAAGGACGCCAAATATGAATAGGAAAAACATCTATAGGCAGGTCGTCATAGCTTCAAGTCTTAGTACACCCCTAAAGGGGGGAATATGGAATAATGTGACATTAAGTCAGAATTAAGTGGTTCTAGTGACTATGGAATGGTAAAGGAAGAATGAGGTAAATGAAAGATGAATGAGATGGAAATTATCCAAATATTACAGATACGCTACGATTCAAGAATATTGTGCAAGCACGACGTCAAGGAGAGGAAGTAAAGGTTCCTACCCGAGCTGTTATTAATAAATAAGGAGCCAGTGCGAGACATAAGTTAAGATTAAGACAATAACCTAAGAAAGATTACAAGGAATATTGATATGAGAATGGTCCAATTAGTAGTTAGTAATTGGTCAAGAAGATCCCAGTTATGGCTAAACAAGATGTTACAGACGAGTCATCAGATCGTGTAAGATAAACATAGTAGAACCCAACATGAAGAATTCAGCCTCGAAGAATATCATTATAATACTCAAAGATATATATTCAAACAAGAGTCGGTGTAGTTAAAGATACCGTATGAGTGTTACGGGGATAAAAGAAAGTGCCACTGGGAAGATAGTCAAAATATCAGTTTAGAAGCAACCATAAAAGCACAAGGGCATGGAAATAAGAAACTACGGATGATTATAGGCAAGTAAGGACATCAAAAAGGTCCGTAATAAGCCCACAACTTTACGAGAGTTAAGGGTTCTCCCTAAGTACTACAATGAAAGACTAGCTGGGGAAATAAGGAAAAAAGGCTTCAACTTAAGCACAATGACCTAAAAAGGAAAGGGTCGTGTAACAACTGTCTCACAACAACATTGTAAGCATTCCCAAGGAAAGTGGCACCTACAGTGGCTAATGAACGGGAAGTAAGAATTAAAAGTAATATTCGAGATCAGATAAGTTATATGAAAATTCTGGCAAGTGTGGGCACTAAGATAAGCTAAGTATGGACGCAAGGGCAGAAAGACCAGGAAAAGTAATAGCTTACGTTGATAGAAAGCTAAGAAGGAACGGAAGGAATTATTCGATCAATGATCCTGAGTTGGTGACATTATGAACGCACTTAAGAGTTTGGATTTTTATACTTGTAGCATATATAACTGTAGAAGATTCTGGTATATGAGCCCAGCTCATAAACGAAGGATTGAATTGTTAAAGGATTGTGTCATGGATATTCTATATCGCCCGTGAAAAGCTAAGGTAACAACTCACACCATGAGCCACAGATCGGAGGGTAGCTTAAGCCTACGTAAAGGCTGATCAGAAGGAATAGGAAACTAAAGAATTATATCACCCAAGTAAATCAGGAGTCTGACTTTTGGAGCTAGAAAAATTATAGAAGTTGTGCTTGAGAACATTACAGAATCACTCTTAATATCAGATGTTCAAGATAAATCACAACAACTATAATCTATAATGGCTCTACAAGGAAGCCAGTTAGAATAAGTACCAGCCTCATAAGAAGTCGGTACAAAACTCCCACCGGATTGTGTATGTACCAGAGGTGCGAGTATTATAATAGGGATTTAAGGTGTAGATGTAATTTCTACTTATATGGAAGGGAGGTTATGGAAGAAACAGAAGATACGATGCAAGATTGAAAGGTAAGTAAGGTAAAGTTAAGGAAGATACGAGATACTCTAGTACAAAAGGTTGTTAATAGTCGAGACTTCGGATATAGTTTTAGTTTTAGTTTAAGTTACAAAGGAGACCCTAGTGAAAATTTTATAAATCTATAATAGTTAACATTTGAGGACGAATGTTCTGAAGGGGGGAAGGATGTTACAACCCGTAAGTTTAACAACCTTGATACCATTATATATATTGACATGGTATTTTTAGTGGAACTTTTTTTGTAAAACGTTTAAAAAAAATATAATTTTATATAGTTATTAATATTACCACTTTCAGATATGCTTTAAATTTTACAAATACATAATATGAGAAAGTTTGTAAATGATATTTTCTTTATTGTAAAGATAAAAATTATTTTCTCACAAGAAAAGAAGGTTATATTTTTATCATTCTAAGAATTAAGCGTATGAAAATTGGTACTCTTTATATGAGATTAGGAAAATTAAAATTTGAGAAAATATATGTAATTTTACATCAATGTTTTAATGAAATAATACTGTATGTATTTATTTTATATAGTACCACATAACCACGATGATAGGGTATATATATAAAGCAGGTTAAAAGTGGGTAATTGGTTAATCGTCGGGTTGCGAGATATTACCGAATTATCTAATTGATTAGTGGAAAAAGATTTAAAATCTCCCTCCACGTGGCAGCCATATGATATTCATTTGATGACTCTTAAATTATAAGTTGTAAGATGACACTTTGATAAATGGAGTGTGAATTTGCCAGGAATCTGAAATTTATCGTCCTTGTGCTAGGAACTTATTAACAACAAAGTTAGTTTGGTCTGAAGCAGTGGAAGCACCATATTGATCTCTCCTAAACTATTTTCTTTAGTTTCCACCTTATAACACTTGCAGCGACTCAAACTGCTTTTCTCCTTTGTAACTTGTATGTCATCCTCTAATAATAACTTGTGTGTTGTCCTCTTAAAAGTTAAAGGGAGAGATTCAGAAGTATATGATATTTTTTAACTCTGTCGTTATCAAGGGATATGTATTTCTACTATAGGGAAAATTGGACAGGGGATTGAACTTGGCAGTAGGGAAATTTTTGTTGTTTAGCCAATATGAAAATTGCAATTAACGGAGTAGGTCAGGTATGTTAAGACTATCCCTTCTTTCTTTTGGCATAGTCTAAATTATACGGAAGAAACGAGCAAACTCATGATTTTCATAAATTACTCTATTCATAGAAATACTAGGGGTGTCTATATTCTTGATTCCCCATGTGAATTATTATTATCTTCTGTTCATGGGTCTCGAAAATACGTATGTTGGTAAAGTTTATTTCATGATATTAATCAGAGGCAAATGGCCTTATGACGTACCGAGAGATTTTATTGACGTATTTCATATGATTTCATGCATTTACCTATGCACATTGACCCATGACCAGATGACGTTATATATGCGTATATATGTAAATATACGTATATTGGATATGGGAAAAAGGGTACGACGTTATATATGCACCACCACCTGATCAACTGATATATGATGATGATGTTTCCCACTATGGCTGAAATATGATTCAAACGGTCTTATATACGCGTATATATGTATGTAAATTCAACGGCATTATATACGCATATATATGTATGTATATATATGTATATGGGATATGGAAAAGGTTATGGCGTTATATACGCACCACCACCTGATCAGCTGGTATACATTGATGATTTTCCCACAGTGGCTGAGATAATATGATGGGATGCCCTCAGAGGCTTGAGGATGTTATGTACGTACAGACCTATGCATTACATGACATTCATATGCATATGAATGACACTATAAATATTTTATGATTTACAAAGTTATTCAGACTTACAGGTTGAGTCCTTTACTCCATGTTTGTTCCATGTCCTTTATATACTAATTTACATGTCTTACATACTCAGTACATTATTCGTACTGACGTCCTTTTGTTAGGGACGCTGATTTCATGCCTGTAGGTATAGATAATCAGTTTGACGAGCTCTCATAATAGACGAGATTGGCATTCAGCGAAAGATCGGTAAAACTGCACCTCATTCGGAGTGCAACCAAGTCTATGAGTCATCATGTCAGAGTTTTACTACAGACTTATGGGTAGGTCAGTACCCTATCCCATTTGATGTCAGTAAATCTTAGAAGCTTTGTAGACAGATGCTCAGTTTGTATAGTATGTCAGAGGGCTTAACAGCCCACATGTATTCATGTTTTATGAATGATAGTTTATTGATACAGTGTTGCTCACTTACAAGTTGTACATTACGAGTTTTGGCCATGTTGCCCCATGATAGTCACAAAGAAAATAAATGTTGCAGAGTGGTTCGCTCCGGCCAGTGCGGCACCGCCTCCCCGGGTTCAGTGCGTGACAGTTTTTCATCTAATTTCATTGATTAGATTGAGGAAAATGATAGAGATTAACGATATATAAAGGGATTAAGGTTATAAAACGTTACCTATGATCCTTCTCTTCAAATCCCACTAAAAATCGCCAACTTCCGAGCTCACAATCGATTTTGGAATTATGAAATTCAAACCCTCGGATTTTTGGTATAAACTACCCAGACATTTTGCACCTGCGACACTGGGATAGCACCTGCGGCACCCCTTTCGCACCCGCGTGCCTGCACCTGCGGAAATACCATCGCGGGTGCGGAAATTCATTTAATGGCCTGGGGTCGCACCTGCGTCACCCCCTTCACACCTGCGTGTCCGCACCTGCGGAATTACCATCGCAGGTGCGAGACACCAGAACCATAATGGTTCAACTGTTCTCAAATTCACAAACTCACCCGATGGGCATCCGAAATAACCTCGAGGCCCCTGGGACCTCAACCAAAACCTACCAACTGACCCTAATACCTCGTTCAAACTTGGTAGAGCCTTAAAAACACATGTCATAACATCAAAATCATCAATTATGCATAGATTCAAGCCTAAGAACTGAGGAAATTTCTAGAATTCACATCTGATGCCGAAACACGTGTAAACTCATCCGAATGACCTCAAATTTTGCACACATGTCATAAATGACATTACAGACCTACTGTCGCTTTCGGAATTCCATTCCGAGTCCTATATCAAAATTTCACCTATCGGCCGAAATCGCCGAAATTCTAACTTTCGCCAATTCAAGCCTAAATCCACAACCGACCTCGGAAACACATTCCGAACACTCTCCTAACCCCGAAATCACCCAAAGAAGCTAACGGAGTTGACGAAATTCCATTCTGGATCTGTCTTCACATAGCTCTAGCTAAATTCCGCATTTATGGACTATGTATACAAAATCACCCCGGATTTCATCACTCAACGCTCCGACAAGTTTAATTATCATAAATAGACATGAGAAGCAGTAAATAGGGTATCGGGGCACTCATTATTAAAATGACCGACCCGATCGTTACATTCTTCCCCTTTTAAGAAAATCGTTTGTCCTCGAACGAGCATAGAAACATACCTGAAGCTGGGAAAAGATGAGGGTACCGACTCCGCATATCCTGCTTGGTCTCCAAGTCGCCTCCTCGACTGGCTGGCCCCTCCATAGAACCTTTACTGAAGTAATATCCTTTGACCTGAGCTTTCTGACCTGCTTGACCAATATAGCCACAGGCTCCTTAACATATGATAGATCCTTGTCCAATTGGACTGAGCTGAAATCCAAGACATGAGTCGGGTCACCGTGATACTTCCGGAGCATGGAGACGTCGAACACCGGATGAACCCCTGCTAGGTTGGGAGGTAGGGCTAGCTCATAAGAAATATCCCCAACCCGTCGCAACACCTCAAAAGGGAAAATAAATCTTGGACTCAGCTTTCCTTTCTTCCCAAACCTCATGACGCCCTTCATACGCGATACCCGAAGAAAAACCAGATCACTAGCCATAAATGCTAAGTCACGAACCTTCCGGTCCGCATAGCTCTTCTGCCTGGACTGAGCTATGCGAAGTCTCTCCTGAAGCACCTTCACCTTATCCAGGGCATCCTGAACCAAGTATGTACCCAACAGTCGGGCCTCGCCAGGCTCAACCATCCCACTGGAGACCTGCACTGCCTACCATACAAAGCCTCATACAGTGCAATCTGAATGCTGGACTGGTAGCTTTTGTTATAAGCAAACTCTTCAAGAGGCAAGTATCAATCCCATGACCCTCCAAAATCCATCACACAGGCACGAAGCATATCCTCGAGAATCTGATTCGTGCGCTCGGACTGCCCGTCCGTCTGAGGTTGAAAAGTTGGGCTCAACTCTACCCTGGTGCCTAACTCCTGCTGAACGGATCTCCAGAACTGTGTACCTCTGTCTGAAATAATAGATACTGGAATACCGTGGAGGCGAACAATCTCTCTGATATAAATCTCATCCAACCTCTCCGATGAATATGTAGTCGGTACTGGAATGAAATGGGCTGATTTGGTCAGCCAATCTACAATCACCCAAATAGCATCATGCTTCCTCATAGTCCGAGGAATTCCAACCACAAAGTCCATGGTGATCCGCTCCCACTTCCATTCTGGAAGCTCAATCTGCTGAAGTAACCCTCCCGGTCTCTGATGCTCACATTTGGCTTGCTGACAGTTGAGACACTTGGCTACAAACTCCACTATATCCATATTCACTCTTCGCCACCAATAGTGCTGTCTCAGATCCTGGTACATCTTCGTGGTACCCGGATGGATGGAATACCGCGAACTATGGGCCTCCTTAGAATCAACTCCCGAAGCCCAGCCACGTTGGTCACACAGATACAGCCCTGCATTCTCATCACCCCATTATCCCCTATAGTCACATCTCTGGAATCACCCTGCCAAACTTTATCCTGAAGAACCAAAAGGTGGGGATCATCATACTGGCGCTCTCTGATACGGTCATGAAGGGAAGATCGAGCAATCACACAAGCTAATACCCGTCAAGGCTTAGAAAGATCCAATCTCACAAACTGATTGGATAAGGAATGAACATCTAAGGCTAGAGGCCTCTCAGCTGCATGAAGGTATGCCAAACTCCCCAAATTGTCCGCCCGACGACTCAAGGAGTCGACCACCACATTAGCCTTCCCCGGGTGGTATAATATAGTGATGTCATAGTCCTTTAGCAACTCCAACCACCTACGTTGACGCAAATTGAAATCCTTCTGCCTGAATATGTGCTGCAAACTCCGGTGATATGTGAATATCTCACAGGGAACACCATATAAATAATGACGCTATATCTTCAGGGCGTGAACAATTGCTGCCAGCTCGAGATCATGAACAGGGTAGTTTTTCTCATGGACCTTCAACTGTCTGGACGCGTAGGCAATCACCCTACTGTCCTGCATCAACACCGCTCCCAAGCCAATCCTTGAAGCATCACAATAAACTGTATAGGATCTAGAACCGGTAGGCAAAGTTAACACAGAAGCTGTAGTCAGGGCTGTCTTGAGCTTCTGAAAGCTCTCCTCACATTCCTCAGTCCATATAAAAGATGTACCCTTCTTGGTCAGTCTGGTCATAGGCGCTGAGATGGATGAAAATCCCTCCACAAAACGGCGATAATACCCAGCTAAACCGAGGAAACTACGGATCTCAGTAGCTGAGGACGGTCTGGGACAACTCAGAACCGCCTCCACCTTCTTCGGATCTACCTTGATCCCATCCGAAGACACCACGTGGCCTAGGAATGCCACAGAATCAAGCCAAAATTCACACTTAGAAAACTTGGCATACAACTTCTTCTCTCATAATGTTAGAAGCACGGTCCTCAAGTGCTGCTCATGGTCCTCCTGGGACCTAGAATATACCAGAATGTCATCGATGAACACAATGACGAAAGTATCAAGATAAGGCCGAAATATGCGATGCATCAGGTGCATGAAGGTTGCTGGGGGTTGGTCAGCCCAAATGACATAACAAGGAACTCATAGTGGCCATATCTGGTCCTGAAGGCAATCTTCGGGATATCCGCTTCCCGAATCTTCAACTGATGATAATCGGAACGTAGATAAATATTGGAGAACACCCTAGCACCCTGTAACTGGTCAAATAGATCATCAATGCGAGGCAATGGGTACCTGTTCTTCATTGTCCCTTATTCAGCTGCCGGTAGTCAATACACATACGCATCGAGCCATCTTTTTTCTTCACAAATAATACCGGAGCGCCCTAAGGTGATACACTGGGCCTGATGAATCCCTTCTTAAGCAACTCCTGTAACTGCTCCTTTAACTCAGGAGGAGCCATGCGATAATAAGGAATAGAAATAGGCTGAGTGCCTGGCACCAAGTCAATACTGAAATTAATGTCTCTATCGAGCGGCATACCCGGAAGATCAGCTAGAAAAACATCAGAATAGTCCCTGACAACTGGAAGTGACTCAACTGTAGGGGTCTCAGTACCTAACATCTCTCACATATGCCAAATATGCATCACACCCCTTTCCAACCATCCGCTGAGCCTTAAGAAAAGAAATGACTCGGTGGGGAGTATACTCCAAGGAACCTCTCCACTCTAACCTCGAAAATCCTAGCATAGCCATCGTCACGGTCTTGGCACGTCAATCAAGAATATCATAATAGGGAGACAGCTAGTCCATACCCAATATAACATCAAAATATACCATACTAAGTAGTAGTAAATCGGCTTTGGTCTCAAAACCACTGATAGCAATCAAACATGAACGATATACGCGGTCCACAATAAGAGAATCTCCCACCGGAGTAGCAACATAAACATGGGAACTCAAAGAATCCCGGGCTATCCCCAGAAGTGAAGCAAAAGAGGAAGACACATATGAATATGTAGAGCCTGGGTCAAATAATACCGATGCATCCCTATGACAAATGAGAACAATACTTGTAATGACTGATTCTGAAGCAATGGCCTCGGACCAGGCCGGAAGAGCATAGTACCTGACCTAGCTTCCCCCTCTAGGGCGACCTCAGCCTCCCCGACCTCCACCTCGAGCTGCCTGAGGTGGTGGGGTAGCAGCTGGGGCTGGAAGAATAACTAGAGGACCTGGTGGAAAATGTGGAGCCTGATAAATCTGAGGGGGTGCACCCTGATAAGTATGAGGTGGTGTGCCCCTCCTCGCTCTGGGCAATCTCTGATCATATGATGAGGGTCACCAAACTCAAAGCAAACCCTTGGAGGGCATGGCGGCCGCTGCTGACTCTGAACTGGCCTACTGGGTTGGCCAGTGATAGCACCTCGAGCAGGAGGCACTTGAGATACTGGTGGTGCATAATAAGGCTCCTGAGGTCTAGTAGGAGCTGGAATACCGCTGGCTGCTGGGAGAGCTGAATGAACATGGCGACTCACAAAACCCCTACCATAGCGTGCTGCTGGTGTACGGGCTCCTGAAAAATGACTAGTCTCTCGAGACCTCTTGGCCTCTCTCTCCTCCCTGTCTCGGGCTAACATTGTCTCAATCCACCGGGCAATACTCACGACCTGCTGGTAGGTAAAATCGGTCTCCAGCTCTCTGGCCATGCTGGTCCGAATACTGGGATGGAGTCCCTCAATAAAGCGCCGAACCCTCTCTCTGACAGTGACAACCAAAGCTGGTGCATGGCGAGCCAAATCGCTGAAACGGACTGCATAATCTGACACAGTCATGGCACCCTGGCGTAGCTGCTCAAACTCTGCACGCCAAGCATCCCTGAAGCTCTAAGGGACAAACTCAAGTAAGAACATCTCGGAAAACTGAGCCCAAGTAAGTGAAGTTGCCTCGTCCGGGCTACTAAGCTCAAAAGCACACCACCACTGATAAGTTTCTCCCCTCGGCTGGAAAGCAGTGAAAGAAACCCCACTCGTCTCCACAATACCCATAGTGGGGAAAATGCGATGACACCCCTTAAGAAAACCCAGGGCGTCATCCGAAGCTAGTCCGCTAAACTCAGGTGGGTGGTACTTCTTGTACCTCTCAAGTCGGAGCTACTCTGCCTAAGGAAAAACTATCCTAGTCTCGTGTTGAGCTGGAGCTGCTGGGGGAAGGAATATACTCTGGAACCTGCCCAATATGAACTCTCTACTAAGGAGTACGGGCTGCGGGAGTCAGTGTCCCTCCTCTGGCCTGGGATGTAGCTGGAGCTATCAGGAGTAGACCCGCCTGAGACAGAGTACTGAAGGCACTCAAGAACCGGGCCAATGTCTCCCGGAGGTCTGGAGCAACAGTAGGGACCTCCTGTGCCCCTCCAACTGTAGCTGCTGGCGGCTCATCTGCCTCTGCTCTAGCCAGTGCTCGGGCTGCACTGCGTGCTCGTCCCCTTCCCCAGCCCTTGCCTCTGGTGGCTCTGACTTGGGGCTCGGGTGCCTGGTCATCAGTACATCCGGTACGGGTACAAACCATCTGTAAGCAAGAATAGAATAGAGTTTAAGAATTTGATGACAACAACTAGCACGATAAGGAATTCCAATGAATTTGATTGTTCTTAACAGTTACATAGCCTCCCGAAGATAGATACAGACGTCTCCGCACCGATCCGCGAGACTTTAATAAACGGGCGTGTGACTCCTATGAACCTAGACGCTCTGATACCAAATTGTCACGACCCAATTTACTCTCTGAAAGGTATCGTGACATCACCTAGTCTCTATGACTAGGTAAGACTAAAATTTGCGGAAATGACAAAATCAATAAAATAAAGACAGAAAAGATCACAAGTAGATATAACATAGCTGCTCAGCATATATATTTTTACTTCCCAAAATCCGGAATGTCACCATAGTCACAAGCTCTGTACTAAATGTAGCTCTATACAATGAAACAATGGAAAATATACAAGTCTTCTATGCCTATACTAAAGTAGAAGGTGACTCGTGGGATTCTGCGGATGCGGCAGAATTACCTCGCGGTCTCCTAGCTGCTGATAGGACGACTCCTAGCCATGATACTGGGTGCTGATACCTGGATCTGCACATGGGGAAAACATGCGCAGGAAAGGGTGTGAATACCCCATATTCGGTACTCCGTAAGTGCCAAGCCTAACCCTAGTCAAGTAGTGACGAGGTTAGGTTGAGGCCCTACTGAGTTTGTAAAAAAACAAGTTAATATACAATTTAAAATAGTAAAATACAGATAAGCAATGATAAACAGTATTAACTAAAGCAGAAAGATTTAATAACAGAAAGAGAGCCCTCAGCTCAGCACAACATATATCTCAACAGTAAATGTGCAATGCAGTACACAGGGAAACTTCCGGATCTCAGTCCGTAGTCCCAATTTAAATATGCTATGTAGTACAGAGGGAAAGCTCCCGGATCTTTGTCCGTAGTCCCAATTTAAATATGCATTTCAGTATAGGGGGAAAGCTCCCGGATCTCGGTCTGTAGTCCCAATTTAAATATGAAATGCATTAAAGGGGGAAAACTCCTGGATCTCGGTCCATAGTCCCAATTTAAATATGCAAGGCAGAAATATGTCAATTATGGCTTAATTAAACAGTTCAAGAAAAACAACAGGTAAGAATAGAGTAAAACTACCTAAGCATGATGTGGCTAGTAGCAAATAAGAGGAAATCAAGTCAGAACATGTAGGTATGCTTACTCTTAGGCTATCTACTCAATTCAAATAGGAAAACAGTAATATATGAATGAAAATGAGCGATTTCATGGGAGTAAAAATAGGATTTTAGCAACAATGACCCGTGTACGCACTCGTCACCTCACATACACGGTGTCCACGTAACAAAAATCAATATAAAATGCCTAAGGAAAAGTCCCCAACACAGAATTAGGAAAATCACTTACCTTGACTGCGCTAATCAACTCAATACCACGCTCTTGGCACGAGTATCTGACTCCGGGCGGCCCAAATCTATTCAAATCGATTGCACGGTGTAAATATCACTTCAAGGGAAAAAAATAGCTAACTATTTATAAGCTAATACACAAAATTAGAAAATTCGCCCAAAAAGTCCCTCGGGCCCATGTCTCGGAATCAGGTAAAATTTATATTTCCCGAACACCCATTCGCTCATGAACCCCCTTGAACAAGAATCAACAAAATCCGACGTCTAAATCTCCCTAAATCCTCAGATTTCTACTTGGAAAAATTTCATCCCATTTTCATGGTTATTCATCCAATTTCAATGATTAGATTGAGGAAATGATAGAGATTAACGATATATAAAGGGATTAAGGTTAGAAAACGTTACCTATGATCCTCCTCTTCAAATCCCAGCGAAAATCGCCAAGTTTCGAGCTCACAATCGATTTTGGAATTATGAAATTCAAACCCTTCGGATTTTTGGTATAAACTGCCCAGGCATTTCGCACCTGCGACACTGGGATCGCACCTGTGGTGCCGCACATGCGGTGTCGCACCTGCAGAAACCCAATCGCAGGTGCCAAAGTTAATTAAGTGGCCTGGGGTCGCACCTGCCGCACCCCTTTCGCACCTGCGTGCCCCCACCTGCGGAAATACCATCACAAGTGCGAAAATTCATTTATTTGCCCGGGGTCGCACCTGCGTGTCCGCACCTGCGGAAATACCATCACAGGTGCGAGACACTAGAACCAGAATGGTTCAACTATTCTCAAATCCACAAACTCACCCGATGGGCATCCGAAACAACCCCGAGACCCCGGGGACCTCGACCAAACCTACCAACTGACCCTGGTACCTTGTTCAAACTTGGTCGAGCCTTAAAAACATATCTCATAATATCAAAATCATCAATTATGCATAGATTCAAGCCTAAGAACTTAGGATATTTCTAGAATTCACATCCGATGCCAAAACACGTCTAAACTCATCCGAATGACCTCAAATTTTGCACACAGGTCACAAATGACATTACGGACCTGTTGTCGCTTTCAGAATTCCATTCCAAATCCGATATCAAAATTTCATCTATCGGCCGAAATCACAGAAATTCTTACTTTCGGCAATTCAAGACTAAATCCACAATCGACCTCGGAAACACATTCCGAACACGCTCCTAACCCCGAAATCACCCAACGAAGCTAACAGAGTTGATGGAATTCCATTTCGGATTCGCCTTCACACAACTCTAGCTACGGCCAGATTTCTAAAGCTAAATTCCACATTTATGGACTATGTGTCAAAAATCAATTCGGATTTCATCACTCAACGTTGACAAGTTCTAATAGCATAAATAGACATGGGAGAAGCAGTAAATAGGGGATCGGGGCGCTAATTCTTAAAACGACCGACCGGGTCGTTACAATAGGAGTATTAGAGCTCAAGAAACTTACCTCACTGAAAACCCCTTGAATCTCCCTTCAAAAGCTCCAAACACCGACTTGAAAATAGTGGAAATGAACCAAAATTCGTGAAGTGTTCTATTTATACGAAGTTCAAAATCACCATACGAAGCTGTAGAAATCATCCAAAACCCATTCCGGAGTCGTTTACATAAAAGTCAATTTCCGGTCAACTCTTATCGCTTAAGCTTCAAAACTTGAATCATTCTTCCAATTTAACTCTGAATCATCCGGCAACTGAATTCAACCACGCACGCAGATCAATATACATAATATGAAGCTACTCAAGGCCTTATGCCGCCGAACGAAACTTAAATTCTCAAAATGCCCGTCCGGGTCATTATAATAGATTATGCGATGCAATTATAAATTTATTACATATTTGTAAGTAATTTTCACAAATTAGATTTGATAACAATTTTAAATATCGAGGAATTAATAGCCTATAACGGAAGAAATTATAAATGATTATTTAAAAGAACTGAATTGATAACCCAAAGAATGTAGATAATTTGCTTTAGTGCAAAAACTTAAAACTTAAAAGAATGGAAAAAACTAGAAACAGAAAAAAAACTTAATTCAATAAGGAGTAATTTGGAAAATATAAATTTATAGTGAGGATAGTTTTGTCTTGAATAAATTAATTTTCTGTTTCTGTTCTGCTTCTTTGAAGAAACTAGAATTTTCTGCTTCTTCCTTAAAGCAGAAAAACTGCTTCTGCTGCTGGCCAAAAGTACTTCTCCGTCTTGGCCAAACAACTTCATTTTCTAAAAAAGTATTTTTTTGAAAAAAAAAAAATTCTTTTGACCTCCCATAAGCTTGGCCAAACAAGCTCTAAAGTATAAAACATCACTTACCAAATTAAGTACTACTAAAGACAGAACAATGTGCTACTCTGGTCTCTGTACTCTGTTTTAGTCCTTGTAAATGTCACTCATGTTTATTGTTCCCATATGATAATAAATCTTCGTTGTTACTTATCAACTAAGCATACCCTCTTTATTATTTTTGACGATAATCTCATTATCCTCCTTTTTTCTTTTCTTTCTCGTTTCTTTAAAATTCTAAATTTATTAAACATAATTGAGATTTAAATAATCCAATTACAACTACAAACAAATACATATAAATATGACAATTACAAATTTGTTTCATTGATATTATCAGTTTCTAGCATAGTAATTGAACTAGTTTCTCAGCACACGCATTACGTGTGTACTCTATCTCAATAAGTATAATTTTTTTAAACAATCACATAAAGATAATATTAAAAGTGGTGTTTGAGTTATAGAGTAAAAGGTAAAAACAAAAGTGCGTGAGTACAAGAAAATAATAATTATTGCTTCTTATTTATCCCGGAAGAAACTCTATCAAATATGTCCTGAATCATCTCAATCGTTATATTCAACTTAAAATTGTTCAAGCTTTTGTATGAATTTTCTTGAAAAATATTTAGTCATAAATACACAAATGGTCAGCTAACTGAAAGATGTCTTCTTTTTTTTCTCACAAGCAAAATGCATAAAATACAAATTGTCCTATTTTCTTAAACTATAAGAAATTATTTCCAACATATTGAAGAACAAAGCATTATTGCAAAATAAGATCTAATTGTTACATCTTGATTAATCTACTCTTTTTATATTTTGATGAGAGTTCTCTTTCTCTGTCTAAACACACAACCATGCATTTGAATATTGTGTTTTTATGGAGGCAAGCGTCTATGATTGTTATTGAATTTCTTCCAATTGATGAATTTTGAAAGGATTGGGTTAATATTATCCGAGAAGAAGCGAAAATAAGAAAAATATGTTAATATCATATTTAGAAATTATTATTTCAACTAATTCCCATAAATGTGTAAGTTTTCATGTGTGTCTATATAATTAATTATCATTTAAATTTGGACTTATTAAAAATAAGTCTATTTCTATGCGAAAAAAATTTAAGTGTTTATATTTTGTAAAGATATTTTTAAGAGAAATATATTACAGATATATTACAAAATTACTCTGCCTATTTCTTTTCTATATTTTTCTTTTATATTATATTTATTTTATTATTTTATTTTCACTTAAAATAGAAACTGCTTTAATATTATTTAGATTTCTGCAATGAAATATAGTATAATAGATTGCTAATCAATTTACTTCTAAATTATTAAAATTTTATTGTGGTTTCTTTAATTAAGGATCAGTATATATTCTAAATTAGGTCCACTTATAGACGCCTTTGTGAAACTATATGTTCAGTTTCGCTCTTTGTAATAACTTGACTTTTATCTTTCAATAAAGAATTTTTATACGCTTGATCTTTTTTTAACTATATTTTTAAAAATAGCATCATTTATTATTTATTTCATAAAGAGCACTTTTTTTTTCATTAATAGCATATTATAAAAATTAAGTTCAACATCTAATAAGTTAACTGACTCACTAATCACGGAAAGTACTTTTTTTGTCCATCTCCATTCTCTCTTTACAACATTTATCTTCTTCACTTCATTTTTTAAAAATTTAATGCATATATAAATGCCACCCAAATCAAGATGTATTGATTTATACGTCTTTTATACTCTGTATATCAAGTATCACTTTAATTCAAAATGTATTTTTATGTATATAATTTTTATATATTTATTTGTGAAGTGCCATCTTATTTTAAGAAGTCTTTTTAATGTATATTTCAAATATATTTTATATGTCAAGTGCCATTTTAATTCAGGATGTATGTTTTATACGTATTTTTTTTGTATATTTATATACCATCTTAATTAAATTTAAGATATATTTTTGTATGTATATTTCACATGTCAAAGTGTCATCTTAATTGAAGGTGTATTTTTTATAAATTTTATATATGTTAATTCAAAGTATATTTTTATATATACGTATTGTATATATTGACGTATATTATTATCGAAGTAAGATCTTTATATTAAGAAAGGAATAAAGAAGTAAGAGAAAAACTTAAGAATGATAATTAAAAAGAAAACGAATGGAACAAATTTAGAAAATATATTGGCTTCGACGGAAAACAAAATTAAGAAAAGAAGGAAAGCAAATAGATAAAGAGAGAAAAAAAGGGCATGATTTTTGTACAAAGAATTATTAACTTTCCATTCAAATTGCTTATGTTTAGGGATTAATAATTAATATTTCGATTTTAATGGAATTGGGTGCTATAACTATAAATATTTTTCTGTCATATCTGTAATATTGAATTTCATGCTAAAAAAATGTTATATTTCTTTTAAACTATGACAGTTATTTACCTTCAATAAAGTACATTTCATTTGTAAAATAATAAACAAATATAGTTATAGAAACTATCACGCAGTAAGAATTGCCTAATAAAGATATACTATGTACTATTAACCAAGGTATTTTATCATGCTTTTACCTTTAAAAACAATGAAAGTTGAGCATATCTTTCTAAAGTTTGTAACCTTTTCACTACCTTTTTACAATATGTATATTTTCATTCGTAAAGATACTTAATATTAAATGATATTTTTGATCTTAGCAAATGCATGAAAAACATTATCCACCATAAATCATTATAGTCTCTATTTTTTAATCTCCAACATAAATGAAGGAAAGATACCAAACGAAAAACTTAATGTTATGGTAATAGATTGTCATGAACCAAATTCACTAGTCGTTATGGTACCTAATCCAATCCGCTAGGTAAGCTAACTAATAACTATCAAATTCCAATGATATTAACAAGACAATTAAACAAATGTAATTTACTGAATCTTATACATTTTTCAAGGACTGGTAGTATAAATCATGAGTTTCTAAGAATAGAATTTAAAAAACTGAAATAAAATAAATACATCGTCTGTCTGAAAAGTACATAAACAGAGTATTATAGATCTAAGGCTACCACGAATACGAGGCAACTACAACCGGGACGCATGTACATCTTCAATCTAGCTCCCATCGAATACAGAAATATCATCAGCCAACATCTGCACGCAAGGTGCAGAAGTATAGTATGGTACAACCGACCCCATATACTCAGTAAGTAACAAACCTAACCTTAGGTTGAAAGTAGTGACGAGCTAACACAAAGGACGGGTCCAACAATAATATTCAACAACAGTTCATAACAACATAGTACAAGTAATAGACGAGGTATCTCAAAAATAAAAATGCTTCGTTCGTTCACAATTTTTGAAAAATAGGCATGCTTTTCAAGTATCTCAGTGAAAACTCAAATCTTTTACCAAAAATGCCAAAATACGAGTAAGTTTGAAAAACTGTGATTTTTCCCAAAAATCCTTTCAACAAATAGTAAGATGTTTCATTTTAAGATAGCATGAGGAAAGTACTTCTCTATGCCTACATGTCAAGATACATGTAAAATCATAAATGTCCCAAAAACTGGGTAGTAGAAGGAAATGCACCTCTATGCATGTATCTCAAGTATGCATGTCAAATGCAATACATCTCGATGATGAGCTCATATACTCACACTCTCAGGGTACTCAATCTCACTGTCTCGCATTCTCTTTCACTATGTTGATCATACTCAATCACTCAGCGATGTACAATACCTGCTGCGGCATGCAGCCCGATCCACATATATATAGTCGACTGCGCTCACTGGGGGTGTGAAGACTCTGGAGGGGATCCTTCAGCCCAAGCGCTATATCGTTGTGGCGTGCAACCCGATCCCATAAAATATAATCAATATATTACTGCGGCGTGCAGCCCGATCCCATAAAATGTAATCAATATAACATGCTACGACGTGCAGCCCCATCCCATAAAATATAATCAACATAACATGCTACGGCGTGCAGTCCGATACCAAATATCACTCTCACTCAGGCCCTCGGTCTCACTCAGTCACCAATCTCTCTATTCTCACTCACAGGCTCACAGTGTCATGAAACTAGCCTGACAACAATGATATGATGTATCAATAAATAATAACTGAGACTGATATATGGTATGAATACATGGATATGACTGAGTATGAAATATCAATAAAATCAGTGAGATGACAGTAAGAAACGGCCACTATGGATCAAAACAGTATAGGCATAATGCCTAAACATGATATCTAGCATGATTGACAGCTGAACTACTTTATCACATGGTGCCAACACGGATATCAACAAAGAAATACCACTATCCAGTGCCAGGGAAGCAATAGAATCCCAATTCCCATGGTGCACTCCCACATGCTCTTCACCTAGCAAGTGTGTCACCTCAACATTAATCACATAACACGTATTACGGGGTTTTATACCCTCAGCACAAAGGTTAGAAGAGTTACTTACCTCGAACGATCCAATACCAATGCCAAGTAAGCCAAGAGATGCTCGAAAGATTCCATCACGCGCATAGCTACCTTCGAACGACTCAAAACTAGCCAAAAGCAACTCAAATACATCAAATAAACCCAAGGAAACAATTCCAAATGATAAAGATCGAATCTATAATCAAAACCCATAATTGGCTAGAAAATCCATTCAATTACGAGTCCAACCATACTAGTTTCACTCAAATCCGACTCCAATTCGATGTTCAAAACTCAAAAATTCATATTATGAAACTTTAGGCCAAAACCCCCAAATTTCTCTTTAAATTCATCAACCAATTGCTAAAAATGAAGATAGATTCATGAAATATAACCAAAACTGAGTAGAGAGCATTTACCCCAATTCATATAGTGAAATTTGCTCCAAAAACCTCCTCAATCCGAGTCCCACTTCTCAAAATATGAAGAAAAGACCAAGACCCTCGATTTATAGCTTCTGCCAGCATTTTCACACTTGCGGCACATTAGTCGCTTTTGCAGCGTCGCTTCTGCGGATCTGAGAACTCGACCCTTGCACCTGCGGACAACATATCCGCTTCTGCGATATCACAAGTGCGAGCCACCATCCGCACCTACGAAATACCTCGCTCCTACACTCCATCACCTCGCACTTGTGCATACGCATATGAGCCCAAATATCCACTTCTACAATCTTCCTCATCCAGTACTCACTCGCCTCTGCGACGCCTTTGTCCCTTTTGCATCCATCGCACTTGCCGCAATACCATTCGCAGATGCGGAACACTAGAACCAACAACTTAGCAAAAATCCAAAATGCAATGAAATGATCCGAACCTCGTCTGAAACTCACCCGAGCACCTCGGGACCCCGTCCGACCATGCCAACAAGTTCCAAAGACAATACAGACCTACTCGAGGCCTCAAAACACACATAACAACATCAAAACATCGAATCACACCTCAAATCGAAATCTATAAACTTTGAACTTTTCAACTTCAATAACTCGTGCCGAAACATAGCAAGTCAGCCCAGAATGAACCCAAATTTTGTACACAAGTCCCAAATGACATAACGAAGCTATTCCAATTCCCGAAACTACAATCCGGCTCGAATATCCTCAAAGTGAACTTCCAATCAAACTTTTAAACTTTCCAAACCTTCAAATTTCCAAATTTTGTCAATTTGAGTCGAAACCTTATAGAAATATCCAAATGCAAATCCGAGCACACTCCCGAGTCTAAAATCACCATCTGGACCTTCCGTTTTGGGTTCAAATTCACAAATAGTCAAACTTGGTCACCTCTCCCAATTTAAAGTTTTAATAGTGAAATCCATTATTCCAATTCGATTCTGAACAACCTGAAAACCAAAACCGACGATTCACATAAGTCATAGTGCATCATACGGAGCTACTCATGCCCGTAAACTACTGAGCGGAGTGCAAATTCTCAAAACGACCGGTCGGGTCGTTACATTCTCCCGCACTTAAACATACGTTCGTCCTTGAACGTGCCAAGAGTTGTCCCAAAACTATCAAATCTTACCATCCACATACCTGGAGGTGATCCTACGTCACCCTACCCCATATAGGTCCGATAACACAACATAATTGAAAATTTTCAATTCAACCTAGCCCACAAACCTTAGAATCCAATTTCCAACATCCAGAATTTCTTATAAGATCTGAATCTCACAACCTACACACTGTTTAAGTCTGAACAAGCTCTACCAAACAGCAACCATAACCCAAGTTACAATCACAAGATATACAATATAACTCAAATATCCACAACAAAATTTACGATCATATTAGATTCTCAAAACAATCCAATTCATGTAATAAACCTCACTCTAAAACCTTTGTACACTGCTAATAATGAAAGAACACGCAGAAACTCATAACCATTCATCAAATTAACAAGCCATGGAGCTCCCTCTCCTTCAACAAGAACTATAGCCAATTCTTAAGTCGGCTTCCAATATTATACTTCCAAATATACCGCAATCATATCCGATAGCACCCATTCTAGATCCGACGACTTCATCTTTTCGAATACCAACTACTCTACTGACACGCAACACCAGTACTACCCAGATCCAGAAACCGTGCAATCCATGCACCAATAAGCAACATTCCAAATGTACTCAACCGCGAAAATGACTCATTCAAGAGAACCGTCCCACAAGCTCAACGGGTACCACCACAACGCAATACTAAGGACCTATCACACACCGTAGAACCAAAACACACGAATCTAACACAAAGGATCATATCTCAACATAACTCCGCTGCAAGGCATGACCCCATACAAACACTGATCCATATGAAATACCTCAGCTATCGTGCTCAAAATCATTAACCACGCGCAATCCTACATCAAGTACTCAAAGTGCATTACCATAAACACGGAGAAGCAGATGACACAATGCCACACAACACCCGAAAGAACATAACCCATACGCCATCAACCATGCAATACCCAATTACTCATCTCGCTCAAATTTCACTATAAATCCCAAATAGAATTGCACTAGGTGTGCCTATAACCAACTGATTACATCTCCTCGTAGCATAGAAGACTAACTCATAGATCATTTCAGAACACGAATAAGTTCAACAACAACCGAATGGTACATCCCTCAACAATAACAGTATAGAACTAACTAATCTGACTCGGTGTAGAATACACATCCTAATTGGGCCTACCAATGGACCCCCCAAATAAGCTCCGGACACCCACAATTAGATAAATAACCCTCCGGTAGCCCATAATGACTGAATCATAACACATACTGGCTAGCTTCAACCATGACTTCACAGTCCACAACCATGAAACAACCCACTCTTGAGAACTCCTAGTCTCCAAATCCATAGAACACACGAATCACCATATCTTATCCCAACTCTACCGCCATAATGTCTAACACATCTCTCATACATGATCATCCCACGAGAAATACTTCTAAAATTCTTTCGTGCCACATAGCAAAATTTGAATATTAGTAGTCGATCAACCAGGAGAGTGTCGCAGTACTAGTGAAATATCCATATATAAAAACACACTGCCCCTTCTGAAATGTATACTCTCATCAAGCCATACCAAATAGTAATAGCATTTACCTAGTCACCTTAAACCGTCCATGCTGCCTACCAGTTTTATGACCTTCCCTTCAAAACAGAACTGTGATCTCGCTCACGTAAATATAAATCCCACACAACACACTGCATATACCATGCCATCACATGAAAAATATGAGAACTTCATAGTCCACTCGAAGTCACAAGAAACTACATACTCAATTAGCCAAGGACCTTCCATTTGATTTCATCTAGGAGAAATTCACTATACACCACATGCTCCTCACGCCAGTAGGAAATATACTCCTTGAACCGTGGTAAAAACCATTGAGAACTCTTCGAAACCCATTTGCACATAACCAAGCTATCGGAACCGAATCTCTCTAACTCAACCCAACCATGCAGGTCGCAAAAACCCAAGAGCATTGCCACGAAACACCTATAGAGACTAGCCACGTCATAAGTACCAAAAGAACCGATTATATCCATTACTGTCCTGATCAAGCTGTTGATACCTGTCACGACTCAAACTACCAAGTCGTGATGGCACCTATCATGGTACTAGGCCAACCGACTCACTACCAAAACAAAGTAATATTTCATTTTCAAAAAAATAAGTTTCGAGTTGCTTAACCATAAATATTTAATAAGAAATTTAAATAAAAATAAATGTGGAAATAAAGGCTCGGCATCTGGTGTCACTAGTCATGAGCAACTAGTACAACTGTCCGTAAACATCAAGACTAACATAGTTTGGGATTAATCAAGTACAAGTAAGGGAAGATAAAGGAGGAGGAAAATAAGGCTGCGATTACCATGCAGCTACCCAACTAACTCCGAGAATCTGCTTCAGAAATAACCAACAACCTCAACCGTGTCTAGAAAACACCTAAATCTGCACACAAGGTGCATGGATTAACGTGGGTACGCCAACTCAGTAAGTAACAACAGTAAATAAAGGCTGAGCAGTAGTGACGAGCAATAAAACACATAAAGTCCACATCATAAAATCTCGGCAAAGTACAACATGCCTTCAAGTAAGTATTTGAGTCAAATCACCTCGTTTAAAAATCCAGTTCCGGTGAAAATCATTTAAAGATATATTTTTCAACAGTTTCGACAGAGGCTCAATGGAAAAGAGAGTGAAAATGATAAAATCATAAACAGCCCCTCGGGCAAAACATCACTCATATACAGCCACTTGGGCAAACCTCACAATTACTCCTAAACAGCCCCTCGGGTATACCTCACAGCCACTCGTAACAGCCCCTCGGGCATACCTCACCATGACTCATACCTCCCAGTCACTCAGCACTCGGCACTCGCACTCAGTAGGTACCTGTGCTCACTAGGGGTGTGCACAGACTCCGGAGGGGATCCTTCAGCCCAAGCGCTATATCAAGCCAAATCATGGCATAAATCACTCGGGCCCTCGGCCTATATCAAACATTCTACGGCGTGCAGCTCGATCCCATAAATATCCTCACAAAATCAGGCCCTCGGCCTCACTCAGTCATAAACCTCACAAGGCACTCAGGATTTCAGTAAGATAGGGGACTTAGCCCAAAACAATATTTATATGCATCAAAACAGAGTAATAAAACTGAGTTATGCAGTAAACAGGTTTAATCATGACTGAGTATAGATTTCCAATCGAAAACAGTGAGAGGATAGTAAGAAAAAGGCCCCTGAGGGTCCAAACAATACTGGCACAAGGCCCAAACATGGCATTCAACCCAATTTACAAAAACTCTTTCTAAACACAAAGATATTACACAGTTTCAACAAAGTACGCAACTTTACGGTTGCTACGGGACGGACCAAGTCACAATCCCCAACGGTGCACGCCCACACGTCCGTCACCTAGCATGTGCGTCACCCCAAGATAGTAAAATGAAACGAAAGACGGGGTTTCATACCCTCAGGACTAGATTTACAATCGTTACTTACCTCAAACCGGTCAAATCTCTAACCCGCGATGCTCTTGCCTCTCGACTCGGCCTCCAAATGCTCCGAATCTATTAAAATCCATATTTTACCATCAATATACGCTACTGGAATGAATTCCACAAGAAAAACTATAAAATTAGACCAAAATCTCAAAATCGGCCCCTGGGCCCACATCTCGAAACCCGATAAAATTTACAAAAAGCCCACTCACTCAACGAGTCCAACCACACTAAATTTATTAAAATCCGACCTCATTTGGTCTCTCAAATCCCCAAATCAAACTCTCCAAATTTACAAGCCCTAACCCCCAACTTCACCCCTAATTCCCACTAATTACATGATTAAACAACGGAAAATCACTATAAACACGAGCTTTAGGGCTCAAGCAACTTACCTCACTGATATCCCTTGAATTTCCCCTTCAAAATCACTTCCAAAAGCTTCAAAACCGACTAAAAATTGTGAAGACGGACTAAAATTCGCGAAGTGTGCTATTTATACATTCTGCCCAGGCTTCTCGCACCTGCGGTAGCAATCTCGCACCTGCGCAATTGACTTAGCCCCATAGACTCCGCATTTGCGCCTAAGTCTTGCACCTATAGGCTCGCAGGTGCGGACACATCCTGTGCACCTGCGCTCCAGCTCCAGCCTTCTATTTTCCACATCTGTGATCCTTTCTCCACGCCTGCGACCTCACACCTACGACTCCTCATCCGCAGGTGCGGAAAAACACCAGAAGTTCAAAACCATAAAATCTGCAACTCTTAACGCCAAAACCACATCCGTTAACCACCCGAAACACACCCGAGACCCTCAGAACCTCAACCAATAATACCAATAAGTCACATAACATTGTACAAATTTAGTCGAGCCTTCAGAACTCTCAGAACAACACCAAAACACCAAATTAACCCCGGATTCAAGCCTAAGAACTTCTAAATTTCCAAATTCTGCGAACGGCGCAGAAACTTACCAAACCACGTCCGAATAACCTCAAATTTTGCACACACGTCATAAATGACACCACAAACCTACTCTTGCTTCCGAAATTCCACTCTGACTCCGATATAAATTTTCCACTACCGACCGGAAATCACCAAATTCACAATTTCGCCAATTCAAGCTTAATTCTACAACGGACCTCCAAATTACATTCCGGACACGTTCCTAAGTCCAAAATCACCTAACGGAGCTAGCCTAACCATAGAAATCCAAATTCGAGATCGTTTACTCATAAGTTAACATCCGGTTGACTTTTCCCAACTTAAACTTCTAAATAGGAGACTAAGTGTCTCATTCCACTTCGAAACTACTCTGGACCCGAACCTACCAACCCAATACAACCCAACACGGTTGAATAACACATAAAGAAGCAGAAATGGGGGAAACAGGGCTGTAACTCTCGAAATGACCGGCCGGGTCATTACATCCTCCCCCACTTAAACATACGTTCGTCCTCGAATGTGCTCAGAGTTGTTCCAAAAGCCATCAAATTGCCGAATAAACTTTACCATGCACATACCCGGGGGGTGATCCCACGTCACCCTATCCTCTATATATCCGATAACACAGCACAACAAAAATTTCTTCATCCAACATAGCCCAAGCATTAGAATCCAGATTTCCACATCCGAAATTTTTTATAAGATTAGAGTCTCGTATCTACACACTATACAAGTCTGAACAAGCTGTATCCAACTATAGCCATTACTCAAGATGAAATCACATAATATACCACATAACTCAAACACTCGTAGTGATAATTATAATCACAGTGGCTGGTCAGAACAACCCAATTCCGGTAATAAATCTATTATCAAACAGAGACCCGTTCTAACAACTTCATATACTGCCAATGATGAAAGAAACACGCAGAAACCCATAACCATTCGTCGGATCAACAAGTGCTGGAACTCCCTCTCCTTCGATATGAACTATAGCAAAATTTCTAAGCTGATCAGTATCGATATCCTCCCAAATATACCGCAACCAGATCCGATAGCACCCATTCTAGGTCTGATGACCTCATCTCATCCCCACAACCACTCTAGTGACATGACATATCTATACAACTTAAAGCCACAACCCGTGCAATCCGTGCACCAATAAGCAACCACTCCAAATGTACTCAAACATGGAAAATGACATCAAACAACAGAACCTTCCCGCAAGATCAACGGGTATCACCACAATGCAATGCTATGAACTCCTCACCCACCGCAGAACCAAAACACACGAATGAAACACGCAAGGATCATATCTCAACATAACTTCGCTGCAATGCGTGACCCCTATCCAAACACTGGTATATATTATATACCTCCCTCCGCCTTGCTCAAAATCAATAACCACACAAAATTTGACATCAAGTACTCAAAGTGCATTACAATAACCACAGAGAATCAGACGATACAATGCCACACAAAACCCGGAAGAACATAACCAATACGCCTCAATCCTGCAATATCCAATTACTTATCTCACTCGAATTCTGCTATAAGATCATAATAGAACTGTACCATGTGTGCCTAAAACCAACGAATCACAACTCCTTGTAGCAGGGAAGAGTAACTCATAAATCATTCCAGAACACAAACAAGCCCAACAACAACTGAATGGCACGTCCCTCGCAATAGCACTATGGAGCCAATCAATCCGACTCGGTGCAAAACACCTATCCCAATTGGTCCTACTAATGAACCCCAAATCAATCCGGTCATCCACAATAGACAAATAACCCTCAGAAGGTCCACAATGACTGAATCACAAAACACACTATCCTCTGACTAGCCTTGGCTATGTCTCTACAGCCCACAACTATGAAATCATCTACTCATTAGAGTTTCCAGTATCCAAATCCATAGAGCACACGAATCACCATATCCGATCTCAACTCCACCGCCTGAATGTCTAATACTTCTCCGATACACGATCATACCACGAGGAATACCCTTATAATCCGTGTGCGTTACAAGGCCAAAGTTTGAATATCTGCAGCCGACCAACTAGGAGAGTTCTGCCACACCAATGAAGTCTCCATAAATCAAAACACAGTGCCCCTTCTGGAACTTACACCTTCATCAAGCAAATCTTAGAAATAATATCATCTAATCTGGTAATCTAAGATCGTCATGCTGCGTAAAAATTCAGAACATTCCATTCAAAATCGCATCATGACCTTGCACCTGCAAATCTCAATACTACACCTCACATCGCACCCATTAGGCCACCATATGAAAGATACGACGGATCTCAAAATCCACTCTGAGTCTCAAGCCACTACATACTCAATTAGCTAAGAACTTTCCATTTTATTCCATTCTAGAGAAAATTACAATACGCCAAATGTCCCACGCACCGTAGGAAATATACATCTCAAACTATGGTAGACACCATCAAGAACTCTCCAAAGCACTTAACCAAACTATCAGGACCGAGTCCCTCTAACTCAAACAAGCTACGCAGGTGCCAAAACCCAAAAGTATCTCCACGAATCACACGTAGAACCTTACCACATCATAAGCACCCAAAGAACCGATCTTACTCATTACCATGCCAATCCAACCTACTATCAAGTTGTCCTATTCTTCCGAGTTCCTTCTGAGTTACCTTCAAATTTCTTCCCCTTCCCATAATACAAAAATGCTCAACCAAAACTCACCACGCGAGACCCTAACACAAAACCACACCACCCTAAGGCTCATAAGCCGCTGAATATTCTCTTAAGCACCCCAAGAGTACCACAACTCAAACACTTACTCTAAAGAGACTTTTTATGAACTTAAGTTATTCCTTCCCTTTCTTGATACCGAAATGTAGAATCCACAACGATATAGAAATACCACCAATCTTGACGCCTAAACCTTTAACCCATCAGAACCATTCTCGAGAATCATTCACTCTACGCAAATCTCAATTAAACTGATCAAACAGACCGAACGAACTGTACCCTATTTGCACACCAATATCCCAGGAAGTAATCCACACTTCTAGCAACCGAGCAATCTTCTACTCCACGCACACTACATCCTCCACAACTAGCCACTCAATTATTGCATGCCTCCCACATGCCCATAGGGCGAAATACAACCTGTATCTAGAATTTCCTTACTCGAGTCATCCTCACTCTCAACGCTTGCAGTCATAACTGAGTGACTAGTATACCCCAACTGAAACCAATACAACACGCAATCATGCAATCAACTTGTCGATGAAAGACTCCCACACTTGTCTCAAGGCCATAGATCAAAACGCACAATAGTTCATAATGCCTATACTCCATTACTGCCATGATACTGTAGTAGGATTCAACTAAATCCTTCCTGAGCTCCTGCAACGCAAACCATGTAATACTTCAAATTATCTGTAAATCTCGCATTCACCTTTATAATAGTCATGCCCACTTCCACAAGCAATCTAAACTCAAATTGCAACATATATCATTTACTGGTAAAAGAGAACTTGCTACAAAACAACATAAGGATCACACAACCTTAGGACACCCCGCAGGAGATAACCCCGCCTGCTTAGCCTCAAACTGATATCTCTCTATACCCTTCCATAATCATAGCTATTAAGCAATCACTTTATCCTCCTGCATTAAAACACAACCAATGTCTATCCTCGAGGCATCACAATACACGGTATAAGAACCTGAATCTGATGGCTGAACTAACACTAGAGATGTGGTCAAAGTATTCTTGAGCTTCTGAAAGCTCTCCTCACACTCACCCGAACACCCGAATGGAGCACCCCTTTTTGGGTCAATTTGGTCAATCCCTCCACAAAGAGACAATAGTAAGCTGCCAAACCAAGAAAGCTCCTAATCACCGTGGCTGAGGACGGTCTAGGCCAACTCTGCACCGCCTCTATATTCTTTGGATCCACTTGAATACCCTCACTGTACACCCCGTTCCCCACGAATGCTACTGAACTGAGCCAAAATTCACACTTGGAGAACTTTGCATAAAGCTTCTCCTCCCTCAATCTCTGTAATAAAATCCTCAAAGGCTGAGCATGCTATTCCTGGATACGAGAGTACACCAGGATGTAATCAATAAATACAATAACGAAGGAGTCCAAATATGGCTGGAATACACTGTTCATCAAACACATGAATGTTACTGGGGCATTGGTCAGCCTAAGAGACATCATCAAGAACTCATAACACAACATGACGATCTACTTCACCCCACAACTAAATTGCATGTGAGGTCCTTCAATACACCCACAACTCGAGGCACATACGTCAACTCAAGACAGAAGTCAAACACCCAATAGTTCTTGCTACATCTCCAACAAACTCTTTTTCTCACATTCAAACAATCTAAACACTTCTTACCATCAAACATACTCACCACATTGTCATCCACTCACAAAATCCCACCAATAAGGACACAAATGGATATATAAGTCCCAAATGCACGTGCTCACACAATTGAAATCTTAGTATTTAAGCCACAGACAAAACCCGACCTCAAGTCCTCTAGAATGGCCTATCATCAACATGCTAAAATCACACCTCACACCGGGAATTCAAAGAGTTACACTTCTGGATGAATTAATGGATTCGCACGACAAGAATTTACGAATGTGAGATTTTTCCTGAGGGTTCTGCAGCCACTCGAAGATAAGTACAGACGTCTCCGTACCAATCCGCAAGACCCTACTAAACCTGCCCATGACTCGTGATATCTATGTAACCTAGGCTCTGATACCAACTTGTCACGACCCAAATTACCAAGTTGTGATGACGCCTATCATGGTACTAGGCCAGCCGACTCACAACCAAAACAACGCAATATTTCATTTTCAAAAAAAAAAAACTTTCGAGCTACTTAACCATAAATCTCTAATAAGAAATTCAAATCAAAGAAAAATGTGGAAATGAAGGCCCGAAATCGGGTGTCACTAGTCATGAGAAACAACTACAACTGTCCGTAAACATCAAGACTAATATAGTGTGGGATTAATCAAGTACAACTAAGGGAAGATAAAGGAGGAGGAAAGCAGGGCTGCGATCGTCATGCAGCTACCTTGCTAATTCCGAGAATCTATGTCAGAAATAACTAACAGCCTCAACCGTGTCTATAAAACACTTGAATCTGCACACAAGATGCAGGGAGTAACGTGAGTACACCAACTCAGTAAGTGAAAAACCATAAATAAAGGCTGAGCAGTAGTGAGGAGCAGTAAAACACGTTAAGTCCACATCATATAATCTCGGTAAAGTACAACATGCTTTTAAATAAGTATTTGAGTCAAATCTTCTCGTTTAAAAATCCAATGTTGGTGAAAATAATTTAAAGATATATTTTTCAATAGTTTCGACAGAGGCTCAATGCAAAAGAGAGTGAAAATGATGAAATCATAAACAGCCCCTCGGGCAAAACATCACTCATATACAGCCCCTCGGTCAAACCTCACAATCACTCATAAACAGCCCTTCGGACATACCTCACAGTCACTCGTAATAGCCCCTCGGGCATACCTCACCATCACTCATACCTCCCAGTCCGTCGGCACTCGCACTCAGTAGGTACCTGCACTCACTAGGGGTGTGTACAGACTCCGGAGGGACTCTTTCAGCCCAAGCGCTATATCAATCCAAATCATGGCTTAAATCACTCAGGCCCTCGGCCTATATCAAACATGCTGCGGCGTGCAACCCGATCCCATAAATATCCTCACAAAATCAGGCCCTTGGCCTCACTCAGTCATAAACCTCACAAGCCACTCGGTCATTCAGTATAATAGGGGACTCAACCCAAAATATCATTTATATGCATCAAAACAGAGTAATAAACTGAGTTATGCAGAACAAGTTTAATCATGATAATAGATATTCAATCGAAAACACTGAGAGGATAGTAAGAAAAAGACCATTGAGGGTCCAAACACTATAGGTACAAGGCCCAAACATGGCATTCAACTCAATTTATAGAAACTCTTTCTAAAACACAAAGATATTACACAGTTTCAACAACATACGCAACTCTACAGTTGCTACGGGATAGACCAAGTCACAATCCCCAAAGGTGCATGCCCACACGCCCGTCACCTAGCATGTGCGTCACCCCAAGATAGTAAAATGATACAAAATCTAGGTTTCATACCTTCAGGACTAGATTTACAATCGTTATTTGCCTCAAACCGGTAAAATCTCTAACCCGCGATGCTCGTGCTCTCAAATCTGCCTCCAAATGCTCTGAATCTATTCAAAATCAGTATATTACCATCAATATACGCTACTGGAATGAATTCCACAAGAAAACCTATCAAATTAGACCAAAATCCCGAAATCGACTCAAACCGGGTCCCCGGGCCCACGTCTCGAAACCCGATAAAATTTACAAAACTAGAAAGACCACTCATTCAACGAGTCCAACCATACTAAATTTATCAAAATCAGCCCTCATTTGGTCCCTCAAATCCCCAAATCAAACTCTCCAAATTTCCAAGCCCTAACCCCTCAACTTCACCCCTAATTTCAACTAATTACATGATTAAACAACAGAAAATCACCATAAACACGAGTATTAGAGCTCAAGAAACTTACCTCACTGATATCCCTTGAATTTCCCCTTCAAAATCACTACCAAAAGCTTCAAAATTGACTAAAAATGGTGAAGAATGGACCAAAATTCACGAAGTATGCTATTTATACATTTGTCCCAGGCTTCTCTCACCTGCGACCCTTTTTCGCACATGCGGTAGCAATCTCGCACCTGTGCAATTGACATAGCCCCTCAGACTCCGCACCTGCGCCCAGGTCTCGCACCTGCAGGCTCGCAGGTGCGGCGACATCCTGTGCACCTGCGTTCCAGCTCCAGCCTGCCATTTTCCGCATTTGTGATCTTTTCTCCGCGCCTGCAACCTAGCACCTGCGTCTCCCCATCCGCAGGTGCGAAAAAACAATAGAAGTTCAAGACCAAAAAATCTGCATCTCTCAACTCCAAAACAATATCCGTTAACCACTCAAAACACACCCTAGGCCCTCGGGACCTTAACCAATAATACCAACAAGTCACATACCAATGTACGAATTTAGTCGAGCCTTCGGAACTCTCAAGACAACATCAAAATACCCAATTAACCTCAGATTCAAGCCTAAGAACTTCTAAGCTTCCAAATTTGGCAAACGACGCCGAAACTTACCAAACCATGTCCGAAAAACCTCAAAATTTTGTACACACATCACAAATGACACCATGAACCTACTCCCGCTTCCGGAATTCCATTCCGACTCTGATATCAAATTTTCCACTGCCGACCGGAAATCACCAAATTCCCAATTTCGCTAACTCAAGTCTAATTCTACCACGGACCTCCATTACATTCCAGACATGCTCCTAAGTCCAAAATCACCTAACGGAGCTAGCCGAACCATAGAAATCCAAATCCTAGAACATTTATACATAAGTCAACATCCGGTTGACTTTTCCTAACTTTACTTCTAAATTGGAGACTAAGTGTCTCATTCCACCCCGAAACTACTCCGGACCCGAACCTACCAACCCGATACAACACAACACATCTGAATAACACATACAAAAGCAAAAATGAGAGAAACAGGGTTATAACTCTCAAAACGACCGGCGGGGTTGTTACAATACCCAATTTGCCCTCATATTTTCCAAAATACATGTATACTTTCAAAATACTATTTTGCATCATTATTTAGTTTACAAACCTATACAAGCATTTTCTATAATTTTCCATCTTTTTTAGAGCTTTAAATTATTATTTTTTGCATTTAAATTATATAAATATTTAGTAATTGTCCCTTTAAATTATTTTGTGATGACTTAGTTACCTAAATACATTATTTTCAACCTATAATATATGTTTCAAATATTTTAGTTCATTTTATAATTACATTAGCATTTTTAAAGCTATTTATCTAATTTTGCAAATAATGGCCTATATTCATACATAAAGGCTCTTCATTTTACATTATTTTGTGTCAAAATAGCATTTTTATATTTTTATAATAAAAATTTATTATTTTAAGTACTTCAGTATTTAAATAATATTTATTTTACTTATTAAGTATTTTTATAAATCATTTTTGATAAATTTTGGGTATTTAAATAATAGTCCAAATTCTACCTATTTTCGGACCAAAATTAACCCAGCAACCTAGACCAATTATCCCAAGCCCAAAACCAAACGACCCTTAAGTCTCAAACCCGGTGGGAACCTGTTTCAAATAACCCACCACATTTCCATTGTGATCCTGGCCGTTGATCTTCAATGATCAACGACCCATAATTATCTTACCCGTTTTTATATTACCCCTCACCCTAAACCCTAAAGACCCATTTTCCCTGCCCAGCCGCCTCACCATTATCTCATCCCTCCAATTCCAACCCAAACATAGAATCAATCCATGATTTACTTACATATTTTGTGATACACTACTGTGGTACGCGTGTCTATGTTGTTACTTAGTTCTTGACCTATTTTTGGCAATAACTACTTCTCAAGAACGAGGCCGATTTATCTTGATTTCGTGAAGATCTGCACGATCTTTCGTCTATATACACACTACAATGAATGATTATTGCACTATTGGTTCGATTCAAGGTTGTTAGTCCCAACTAGTGTTTGAGATTTTCCATTTTCCCTTACTGATTTTCGATTGCATGTGATATTCTTTCATTTCTTGTGTTTGACTGATGAATTTTCCCTATTTTTTGTTTAATCTACTGTATTTCCTTATTTTATGTCTTATTTTCCCTAAAACTGATTCTAATTGATTTCGCATGCTATGTTTTCCTTGGTTTGTGTTTAATCTACTGTATTTCTTTATTTTATGTGTTAAATCTGCTACTATATAAACCCCTCCCCTAATTCCCCTGGAACAGACTTTTTTGAATCTCCTAATCACTACTATTGTTCTCACTACTCTCTTATTTCTTTCACTCATTCACTATTACACTCGATGTTAGATCTGCTACTATATAAACCCTTGCAATGTTAGATTTCTTTATTTCTTTCTGCGTGCCTATCTGTGTTTGAATTACATGAGCATGATTAATTATGATAAGGCTTAATATTATTTTGTCATTCTATTATAATTGAACGCATGAGATAGTTTAATGTCTTGACCTTAGCTTGTGTATTCTTCACTACGGTTTGCACTTCTATGTTAATTGTTAGTTTTTCTGGAATGATTTTTTTTGGAATGATTTTTTATATCTAGCATCTGAATATGTTCTGTTTTGAGCTTCAATGCAAGTCCATTTGATATGAATCTGACTACTGTGACCATATGTGGTTAAACTTCTACATATTTTGTTTTGGATCCTACCACAACTCTATGGAAACCACTTCCACTTTGAATGAATCCTTTGGTGCTAAGTCCTATGTCTGCTTGACTGCACTTTGTGTACTAGTCCCAACTATATGGAATGTTGTTTAAAATTTTGCTCTAAAACATGTTCCCCTTCTATTGTGTCACTCAACATGACCCCCATACCCATTGGTGATTGACTGAGATTTTAACGGTTACTTCAACTTGTTTTCCATGCCCTATTTAAACCATTCTGTTTGTAATGGCATAACTTAGACCTTCTTAGTTAATTAGTTTATTATGTCAATCCCAGAATATCTACATGTGCTATTTGGTATGAGCTTGCTATCTTGCACTGCTTTGAACATCTTCAATATTGGTCTTGCCTCTACAATATGTTTCAATTTGTATCAAGACCATATTCAATCGACTATGATCCTATTTCTATGCTAATATGTTTCCCCAGTATGCCCTTTAGTTCATTTAATACCCTACCCCTTCAGTGATTGTTACAATGTGTGTCCCCCATCATGTCTAGATACTAATTGCATTAGGATGTGTACTTAACTTAATTTGGATCTTTAGGTCTCAACTATTTTAACTTCATACATCTGTACATGATAATCTATGTATGCATGTAAACATGTTTCTTCTCCTAAATTCCTTCAATATGATGTTGTCTATGTGGTACTTTGCTATGCATATCCTGCTAAACCTACTGGCCTGCTTGACTAGTTGCTCTGTATGCTCAACTTGGTGTATTACTCAATTTCTGTCCCTCTATCACTATCCAGTCTTGTTACTTGCTACTCATGCTATTCTGAATTATCATTATTAATCGGCTGAAGGCCAAGGATATCTAGGTTATATTGTTGTCCCTCCTAGTGTGAGCATTGCTCGGGGTCCAATGGAGGCCCTTGTGAACTCTGACACACTAGGGGTTTGTCATAGTCACTCCCTCAACCTCCAAAATTGTCCCTACTATTTTACTTCCCTGTCATGTACTGTGTATTTGAGTTTGGTTGTTTCAAGTGGTGAAACACTTGGTGTTGTGGTTAAGTAAATTGGTTTGGTCTCTTCTATGAACTTTTTGGGTCATGTATTGGACGTGGATTTTATTGAATGCCTGGGTACGTTGTGTAAGAGATATTGAAGTCCCAACAATGCTGTGTATTTATTTTGTTTGGGCCTACTGTGGGCCTGTTCACTATCATGTATTATTGTTACTTTACTCGTTATTGGGCCTGTAATAATCTTTGTATAAACAATTGGGGTTGTTAGTAAAAGGGGAATATGGTAGATTTTAATATTCACCCGCGATCGGTAGATAGCATGCCTATATGACTTAATAATGTGTTTGCTCTATGTGTCGTTCACACTCTATGCACACTTTAGAAACCATGCAATTAGGAGAAGCACACACTCACACTACTTGTCTACTAGCAAATCATGAACTCAAACGCTTCCATTATCCTTGTTGCTTCATGTTATTAGAAAACTTGCCCATAGGAAATAAATATCGTTGAACTTTCCTTCAATTTGCATTGCTGCAGCATATTCACTAGAGATCATGCCTATAGGGTTTTAATCATATGTTATGTATCGCACTGTTCACCTAGATAACATGCCTATAAGTTTAAAGTATAACAATTAAATCGGTTCCAGGTACTAATCATAGAGTTCTTCTATAGGATATGACAATTCACCTTAATAACTGTTAATGATGCCCCTCTCAACATTGTTTATCGATCAGTTATGCCACTATCAATAACATGAGTAATTCTGGGTTTCTCTTGATAGATGACATTGTCTTCACTACATAAATCACTTAGATGGAACATCTACAGGATAAATAGCTAGAAATCTGACATTTCAATAATCAGTATGCGACAACTGCACAGTCTCGTTTATGAGAAAAGCTTGGCCTCGGAAACTGGTTGCATGCCATGATGCCTTATCACATAGAAATCATGCCTATAGGGATTTAAGTTCCTTAATTCTGAACTGCCAAACATGAAAACCTGTTTCGCGTGCATTTGCTGTTGAACTGTGGAGGCAAACTTGAGCCTTAACTGCCTATATGTGTCACAACCCGAAATCCCACCTTCAGGCCGTGATGCCGTCTAACGTTGAACCCGCTAGACAAGCCAACGTTCCGATTATTACATTTATTTCTTTATTATAGACAATTGAAATAACAGTGGTAAACTAGAACAATTATAATTAGAAATGCGGAAGATATGAAATTCAACAGCTTAAATAAATCTTACGAGATCTTCTTAAATACACCCCCAGAACTGGTATCACAATTTCACGGATAGTCTAAGATTTGCTAAAAACATGAGTCTGAAATAAACAAGTGTAGTTGTCTAGAAATACAAGATAAGACAGAAGGAAAGAAATAGATGGTGATGCTAAGGCCTGCTGACGCATGTAGGACTACCTCGGTGTCGCCGTGGACTGAAGGATACTCCCTCGCTCAATGTCCATTGGGTCCGGCTCCGTAATCTGCACCACATAAAGAAGTGCAGGTGTAGCATCAGTACAACTGACCTCATGTACTGAGTAAGCGCCGAGCCTAACCTCGGCAAAGTAGTGACGAGGTTAGGACACGACAAATAATGAATATCTGTACAGTTAAATAATGTAATAAATAAGTAATGACAAGAAATAAAAGATAAGCACAAAAATGGAGCTAACATGATGGGGAAAA
The DNA here is from genome assembly GCA_005239505.1 of Nicotiana paniculata. Lineage (NCBI taxonomy): Eukaryota > Viridiplantae > Streptophyta > Magnoliopsida > Solanales > Solanaceae > Nicotiana > Nicotiana paniculata. The sequence goes on along the minus strand of ML314163.1, from coordinate 57,484 downwards.
AGGGGCAACAATTCACTTAAATTACAGAATACGATAACAACTGAAATGTATAAATAACAGCAGAAATTAACAACTCCGAACAAGTAAATAAACAGAAACGGCATGACATGTCCCTCGTGCTATAACTTCACCAAAAGCACTCGGCACAGAATGTCCCCTCGTGCATAAATAAATAAATAAATAAACACACGGCACGGAATGTCCCCTCGTGCATAACCTCACAATCACTCGGCACGAAATGTTCCCTCGTGCAATAAATAAATAAACACTCGGCATGGAATGTCCCTCGTGCAATAAATAAATAAACACTCGGCACATAATGTCCCCTCGTGCATAAACTCACAAACACTTGGCACGGAATGTCCCCTCATGCAATAAATAAATAAACACTCGGCACGGAATTTCCCCTCGTGCATAACCTCACAAACACTCGGCACGGAATGTCCCCTCGTGCATAAACAATATAAAAACAACAGTTGGCATGAAATCAACAAAAAGAAACCTTAAATGCACGGAATAATCAACAAGAATAATACTATCCCGGCAAGGGACACAACTATAACCAATCCTACACAAGTATATAATCCAACATAAAGTTCCCCAACCAATCAACTACTCAACAATACTCATAACCAATAATTTCCATCAAATGAATACCAAACCCGTAAACACAGTAAAATCCAATAAATATCATAAAATTGCAAATATCTGACCCACGGTCATGCTTGACAACAACATATAGGTACTCGTCACCTCACCTACACGTTGAACATGGAATAAACACGTAGAAATTAGGACTCAATACCTATTCCCTCAAGCTAAGGTTAGGCCAAACACTTACCTCGACTCCAAGAATCCAAATCAAGCCTCTAGCACCACCTTTCCTTTCGAAACCGACTCCAAATAAATAGTATCTAGACATAATTGACTCAATAACATTAATAAATGCTTAACAATTCAATTAATGCTTAAATATAGAATTCCCAACTTTCTTTCCAAAATTCCAAAAATTGACCCTGGGCCCGCTTGGTCCAAACACGAGGTTCAGACCAAAACCTGATCACCCATTCCCTCACGAGCCCGAATGTATAAATAATTTTGAAATCCGACCCCAAAACGAAGTCAAATTCCCAAATATTCAAAAAACCCTAACTCTACTCAAAACCCTAATTTTCTACCCTTAATCACATGTTTTTAGGCCTAGAATCTAATGGGTGTTGACAAAAATGGAAGAAAACGAGCGAAATATTACTTACCTAAGAGGTTATGGTGAAGAAGTTCTTCAAAAATCGCCTATGGGGTGTGCAAAAGAAGGAGTTTATGAAAAATGGCTAAATTCTGGTATAAGTGTTCTGTTTTTAGACTTAGAAATAACCGGGCAATTTTGGTCTATGCGATCCTGAAGAAGGAATTGCAATCGCATAGAGGACTGATTTCTAAAGCTCTGCGATCGCGAAGAAGCATGTGTGATCACACTGAGCCACTAACCTCACCCTACGCGATCGCAGACTAAGAAACGCGATCGCAATGAACATCTTACCCCCAGCCTGCCTAGTACACTATGCGATCGCGGAACCTATTATGCGATCACATAGTGTAACAGAATCCTCTCCTCAACACTACACTATGCGATCGCGGAGGGTGCTGTGCGACCGCATAGTACTCGAAATCAGACACCAGAAACAGGCTAAGACACCAGATTTTTCTATGTTTTTACACACCGACACCTACCCAAAACTCACCCGAGCCATCCGGGCTCAAAACCAAATATACACACAACCTCAAAAATATTCTACGGACTTATTCAAGTAATAAAAACACCAAAGTGACATCATAAACATCAAATTTAACCTCAAAATCAATGAAATTCCTTTAAACTTCCAAAACTTCTAAATTTTCCATTTTCGATCCGAATCACGTCAAACTAAGTCCGTTTCCCACAAAATTTCACAGATAACACATATAAGACATATTGAACTTGTTCCGGGCTTCGGAACCATAATACGGGCCCAATATCATAGGTTTCACATCAAATCTCATTTTTAAAAAACCATTATATATTTCAAAAAACAATTTCTTTAAAAATATTCATTTCTCGGACTCGGGACCTCGAAATTCGATTCCGGACATACGCCCAAGTCCAATATTTTCCTACGGACCCTCCGGGACTGTCAAATCACGGGTCCGGGTCCATTTACCAAAAATGTTGACCAATGTCAACTTTATTCAAATAATTATTATAAAATCATCATCTTATCAATTTTCCACATAACAACTTTCCTGATTACGCACCCGGACATCGAGATAAGATAAAAGCAGGCTTTCATGGCCTCGGGACACATATTTAGCTAAACTTACACGGGATGACCTTTGGGTCATCACAATCTCCACCTCTAAAACAAACGTTCATCCTTGAACGAACATAGAAAGGTACCTGAATCGGGGAAAGGATGGGGATATCGGCTCCGCATATCTGACTCAGACTCCCAGGTAGCTGCCTGGGCAGGCTGACCTCTCCATTGAACACGAACCGAAGGATAATTCTTCGATCTAAGCTGACGAACCTACGAGCTAATATGGCTACCGGATCCTCCTCATAAGTCAAATCCTTGTCCAACTGGACACCGCTGAAGTCAAGCACGTGAGATGGATCGACAATGTACCTCCGAAGCATAGATACGTGAAACACATGATACACGACTGATAAACTAGGTGGAAAGGAAAGTCTGTAGGCCACCTCTCCGACCTTATCCAGAATCTCAAATGGAACAATGTACCTAGGGATCAACTTTCCCTTCTTCCCGAACCTCATCACGCCCTTCATAGGCGACACTCGAAGAAATACCCGGTCTCCGATCATAAATGCCAAATCACGAACTCTGCGATCCACATAACTCTTCTTCCTGGACTGGGCTGTACGAAGTTTATCCTGAATGATCTTCACCTTGTCCAAGGCATCCTGGACTAACTCTGAACCCAACAATCTAGCCTCTCCCGGCTCGAACCACTCCACTGGCGACCGACACCGCCTACCATACAATGCCTCTTACGAAGCCATCTGAATGCTCAACTGATAGCTGTTGTTGTAGGCAAACTCAGCTAAATTCAAGAGTGTAAAGTACGAAGGGTGATGCTGTTCCATGATTCTTATTAAAAGCACGAAGGGTGATGTCATGCCATGATTCTTATTAAAAGCGCAAAGGGTGATGTCGTGCCATGATTCTTATTAAAAGCACGAAGGGTGATGCTGTGCCATGATTCCTATTAAAAGCACGAAGAGTGATGTCGTGCACTTTTCTTAGTGAGAATGAGAGTAAAGCACGAAGGGTGATGTCGTGCACTTGTTTTGGTGAGTATGAGAGTAAAGCACGAAGGGTGATACCGTGCACTTTTTTATTCCCCGTTGTTATTATAATACTAGATAGTTACCTTGTTCTGTTACTTAAATAAGTGTTTTCTTTTCCCTTTTGTACTCTAGCATGATTTTCCCATAATTGTACTTAACTGTTTACTTCCTGCCTTTATTTCTATATATACATTTATTTGAACTGCACAGGTTTATTTAGTAGTCCGGTTCTAGCCTCATCACTACTTCGGCGAGGTTAGGCTGGGCACTTTCTCAATACATGGGGTCGGTTGTACTGATGCTACACTTGCACTTCTTTATGTTGTGCAGATTACGCGGCCGGACCCGGAGGACATCATTAGTGGGAGTGTCTTCCAGCTCATTATAGCAGCTTCAAGGTGTACCCTCTGGCGTTTGTGGGCCTTTGCGTCTCTTCTATCCCCTTGTCTTCGATTCTGTCTTATTTTTCCTTTAGTTTCAAAGGCAGACATGCATTTCATTTCGGACTTGTATTTAGGACTCTTAGACAGTTCCTGAGTTTGTGACTCCAGGTTTTGGGAAATTTACACGTTGTTGTATTATGTTATCCTTATTTAGCTTGAAACCACATTTAAATTCCGTTGTTAAATAGTGAACCGCTTAGTTTATCCTATTAAATTGGTGTTAATTTTCTAGTTTATTTATATACGTTGGCTTGTCTAGAGGGTTAAACGTTAGACGCTATCACGACCTGATGGAGGGATTTCGGGGCGTGACAGAGACTAAGCACTGTCTCCTCTTCTTGCACGAGGCTAAGTATTGCCTCCCTAATTGCATAAGGCTAAGCACTGCCTTTTCTTGCGTCGAGACTAAGCACCATCCCCTCTTCTTGCATGAGGCTAAGCACTGCCTCCTCAATTGCCTAAGGCTAAGTATTTCCTTGTCCTTACATAAGACCAAATGATACCTCCATTACGCTATTTAAAACCTAACACTATCTCCTATTTTCTTGGGATTAAGCATTGCCTAAGCTTTGTTTTGTTTACTTCGCATATAGCCGAGCATCATATCTTTGCATCTCATGGGCCGAAACATCGCCATTTTGTCAAAAGGCGTCATCATCCGAAGGCATCATCCTTATAGCCGAAAAATATCATTCCATGGCCTGAGGATCTCTCAATATTGCACATCATTATTCAAAGGCGTCATGGTTCATAGGCACCATTTTCATGGCACGAGGATATCATTTCATGGCCTGCGAATCCCTTATCACATGATCATGGCCTAGGACGTCATGGTCTAAGGATATCATCCTCACCGTCCAAAGACAACTTTCATGGTCCAAAGGGAATTTGTATTATGTTTGAATTATCGCAATAATCCATATATACTTGCATGCATCGTGTTTTAAGTTTTGTAGGTAGTCTAGGAAGTAACCGTTCTCCTAACGGGAGCAATCTTCGCTCCGGTTTCCATTCAACTTTCACATCCTGCAATTATTTCAAACGTAACCAACCACCATCAGTTACCCACTTTTACTTGATAACCATTCAGATACTTGTTTTGAGATACATCCATAACGTTTCAGATTCACATTCATGACTTCGTGCAAACTCATCGGATATTGTCCTACCCAAAAGAACCTTTTATGAATCATAAGATCGTTCTTATAGCAACTTTATCGGTTTAGTTCACCATCGGATATAGAACTACGCACGACCTGATTCCGGTGACACCAGGGATATGTAGGCAACTCAGGAACCGGGGTTTGACCTCCATTTTTCTCACCTCATTTGGTCAAAATCAGTTATCATTGTCTTTACCCGACAACTCTTTCATCATTCCCGGGTAAACAAGGGCAGTTGTTGTTACCCAATTTTGCCCTCATATTCTCCAAAATACATATATACTTTCAAAATAGTATTTTTGCATCATTATTTAGTTTGCAAACCTATACAAGCATTTTCTATGATTTTCCACTATTTTTAGAGCTTTAAATTAACTTTTTTTCTCACTTTTAAATTATATAAATATTTAATAATTATTTCTTTAAATTATTTTGATGATGACTTAGTTACCTAAAATTATTATTTTGAACTTATAATATATGTTTCAAATGATTTAATTCATTCCATATAATTACATTAGCATTTTTAAAGCTATTTATCTAATTTTGCAAATAATGGCCTATGTTCATACATAAAGGCTCTTCATTTTATTTTATTTTGTGTCAAAATAGCATTTTTATATTTTTATAATACAAAGTTATTATTTTAAGTATTTTGTATTTAAATAATATTTTATTTTATTTATTAAAAAAATTTTAAATCATTTTTGATAAATTTTGGGTACTTAAATAATAGCCCAAATTCTACCTATTTTCGGACCCAAATTAACCCAGCAGCCTAGCCCAATTACTACAAACCCAAAAGCAAACGACCCTTAAGACTCAAACCCGAACGAAACCCGTTTCAAATAACCCACCCCGTTTCCTTTGTGATCCTGGTCGTTGATCTTCAATGATCGACGTCCCATAATTAACCTACCCGTTTTTATATTACCCCTCACCCTAAACCCTAAAGACCCATTTTTCCTGCCCAGCCGTCTCACCATTCTCTCATCAGTCCATCCACATCTATTAAACACTAGCCTCCATATCCCTAACCTTCTCCGATTCCAACCCAAACATGGAATCAATCCATGATTTACTTACCTATTTTGTGATACTCTACTATTATACGCGTGTCTATGGTGTTACTTAGTTCTTGACCTATTTTTGGCAAGAACCATTTCTCAAAAATGAGGCTAATTTACCTTGATTTTGTGAATATCTGGACAATCTTTCATCTATATACACGCTACAATGAAGGATTCTTGCACAATTGGTTCGATTCAAGGCTGTTAGTCCCAACTAGGGTTTGAGATTTTCCCTTTTCCTTTACTGATTTTCGGTTGCATGTGATAATTTTTCCTTTCTTGTGTTTGACTGATGAATTTTCCTTATTTTTTGTTTAATCTACTGTATTTCCTTATTTTATGTGTTATTTTCCCTAAAACTGATTCTAATTCATTTCGCAGGCTATATTTTCCTTATTTTCTGTTTAATCTATTACATTTCCTTATTTTATGTGTTCTCTGATACTATATAAACCCCTCCCCTACATCCCCTTGGACATACTTTTTTGAATCTCCTAATCATTGCTATTGTTCTCACTACTCTCCTCTTTCTTTCACTCACTCACTGTTACACTCGAATGCTCTCTAAAACCATTGAATTCTGGGTCGGCTGAAAGCCAAGGCCATTAAACGACCTCCTCCGGTGCAAGCACTGCTCGGATCCCATTCTCGAGTCTCTTGTGAACTCTGAACCATCGGAGACCTGTGATTTTTTCTATTACGTTCTTTATTACTCTTTTGGTCTTGCAACTGGCTAGTGTTTTTAAATCCTTGCAATGTTAGATTTCTTTCTTTCTTTCTGCATGCCTATCTGTATTTGAATTACATGAGCATGATTTAATTATGATAATGCTTAATATTCTTTTGTCATTCTATGATAATTGAACGCATGAGATAGTTTATTGCCTTGACCTTAGCTTGTGTATTCTTCACTACGGTTTGCACTTCCATGTTAATTGTTAGTTTTTCTGGAATGATTTCTATATCTCTAGCATTTGAATATGTTCAGTTTTGAGCTTCAATTCAAGTCCATTTGATATGAATCTGACTACTGTGACCATATGTTGTTAAGCTTCTGCATATTTTCTTTTGGATACTCCCACAACTCTATGGAAACCACTTCCAGTTTGAATGAATCCTTTGGTGCTAAGTCCTGTGTCTGCTTGATCGCTCTTTATGTACTAGTCCCAACTATATGGAATGCTGTTTAAAATTTTTCTACAAAACATGTTCCCCTGCTATTGTGTCACTCAACATGACCCCTTACCCAGATTGACTAAGATTTTAACGGTTACTTCAACTTGTTTTCCATGCCTTATTTGAACCATTATGTTTGTTATGGCATAACTTAGAACTTCTTAGTTAATCAGTTTATCATTTCAATACCAGAATATCTACATGTGCTATTTGTTATGAGCTTGCTATCTTGCACCGATTTGAACATTTTCAATATTAGTCCTGCCTCTACAATATGTTTCAATTTGTATCAAGACCATTTTCCATCGACTATGATCCTGTTTCTATGCTAATGTTTTTCACCAGTACGCCCTTTAGTTCATTTGATACCCTACCCGTTCAGTGATTGTCACAATGTGTCCCCCATCATGTCTAGATACTAATGGCACTAGGATGTGTACTTAACTTCATTTGGGCCTTTAGGCCTCAACGAATTTAACTTCATGCATCTATAAACGATAATTTATGTATGCATGTAAACCTGTTTCTTCTCCTAAATTCCTTTAAGATGAGGTTGTCTATGTGGTACTTTGTTATGAATATCCAGATAAACCTACTGGCCTACTTGACTAGTTGCTCTGTATGCTCAACTTGGTGTATTACTTGATTTCTGTCCCTCTATGACTATCCACTCTCCTTACTTGTTACTCGTGATATTCTGAATTCTCATTCTTAGCCGGCTGAAAGCCAAGGCTATCTAGGTTCTATTATTGGCCTCCCGGAGCACTACCCGGGGTCCAATTGAGGCCCTTGTGAACTCTAACACACTAAGGCTTGGTCATAGTCACTCTCTCAAACTCCAAAATTGTCCCTACTATTCTACTTCCCTGTCATGTACTATGTATATGAGTTTGGTTGTTTCAAGTGGTGCAACACTTGGTGCTGTGGTTAAGTAAATTGGTTTGGACTCTTCTATGAACTTTTGGGTCGTGTATTGGACGTGGATTTTGTTGAAGGCCTGGGTATGCTGTGTAAGATATATTGAAGGCCCATCAATACTAGGTATTTATTTTATTTAGGCGTACTGTGGGCTTGTTCACTGTTATGTAATATTGTTACTTTACTCATTATAAGGTGTGTTATAATCTTTGTATAAACAATTGGGGTTGTTAGTAAAAGTGGAAAGTGGTAGATTTTAATATTTACCTACGATGGGTAGATAGCATGCCTATAGGACTTAATAATGTGTTTGCTATATGTGTTGTTCACTCTGTATGCACACCGTAGAAACTATGACGTTAGGAGAAGCACACCTCACACTACTTGTCTACTATCAAAGCATGAGCTCAAACGCTTCCATTATCCTTGTTTCTACATGTTATTAGAAAACCTGCCCATAGGGAAATAAATATCGTTGAAATTTCCTTCAATTTGCATTGCTACAGTATATTCACAAGAGATCATGCCTATAGGATTTTAATCATTTGTTATTGTATCACACCGTTCACCTAGAGAACATGCCTATAAGGTTAAAGTATAACAATAAAATTAGTTCCAAGTGCTAATCGTTAGAGATCCTTTCTATAGGATATCACAATTCGCCTTTTATAACTGTTAATGATGCCCCTCTCAACATTGTTTATCGCTCACTTATTCCACTATCAAAAGTATGAGTAATTGGGGTTTCTCTCGATAGATAACGCTGTCTTCACTACATAAATCACTTAGACGCAACATCTACAGGACAAATAGCTGGAAATCTGCCAATTCAAAAATCAGTATGCGACAACTGTACAGTCTCGTTTATGAGCAAAACTTGGCCTCTGAAACTGCTTGCATGCCTTGATGCCTTATCACACAGAAATCATGCATATAGGGATTTAAGTTCCTTAATTTTGAACTGCCTAACATGAAAACCTGTTTCGCGTGTATTGGTTGTTGAAGTGTGGAGGCAAACTTGAGCCTTAACTGCCTATATGTGAAGTCCAATGTGTTTTTGTATGTCTCCTAGTTTTAACCTTTCTGAGCAGCCTAAGTGAGGTCTGGAACCACCTAAAATTCAAGTCCAATACCTCCTGGACCATAGGTGTAGAACGGGTAGTGACGACCTATAATTGAATTAGAACGCTTTTAGGTAACAACTTTAACATAGTGATTGGGTATCATGAGATGATAGTCCGCTGAATAATATGAGTAACACCCCTTCTTGAGGGAGTTACGAAATATTATTTATGTTGCACGGAGTGATGCTTTTGGATGAAAAACATAGGATCCCCCCCTCCCCCAACTTATTTCTCTTTTGTTTGAATCAAGTAGTTGTACTCATTTATTCAAAGTCTTCTTATAATAAAATTCTCATACTTTATGCTCTCTCTCTCTCTTTGTCTATCTGACTAATTCATATAATTCAAGTTCGGCCGAGACCCACAGTTGTGGACCTCGAAGAGTGCCTAACACCTTTTCTTCGAGGTAATTTCGAGCCCTTACCCGATATTTGGTGATGTAAACTAGTTGAATCAGAGTCACTTGAAAAATAGGTGCCTTAATGCACCTTAAAAACTGTTAGGTGGCGACTCTCTTCTTTTAATACTTCCTTAAAAGAGTTGTTACATTTCGAAACCTGATTTCACGAGAAAAAGGGGCGCGACACCAACTTACTACTAAGTTGTCCTTTTTCTCCAAGTCCTTTCCAAATTGCCTTCAAATTGATACTTCTCCTTGCTAGAACACTATGATCCTTAACCTAAATTCACCACGCAAGAGACCCTAGTAAAAAACCACAACACCCTAAGGCCCATAAGCCACTGACTTCCCTCTTAAGCACCCCAAAGCACCACAACCGAGACACCCACTCTAAAGAGATCTTATGTGAACCTAAAATTGTTTCCTTTACCTTCTTGATGATGAAATGCATAATCCACAATGGTATAATAATGCCACAACTCTTGACACCGTCCGATGTAACTCTCAGTTTCTAGCCCTATACAATTCTTGAAAATTCCAAATTGCTATATATAAATATTGAATCCATTAGAACCATTCTCGAGAGTCATCCACTCTACTCAAATCTCAATTGCACTAACCCAAACGGGCCAAATGGTCGGTGCCCCATTGGCACGACGACGCCCAAAGGAGTAAACCCACCTTACGTGACCAAGCAAATTCCTACTCTATGCACACTACATCCTTTTATGACTAACCACTCAATCATTCCATGACTACCATATACCCATAGAGTGTAATACAACCTGTATCCAAATATTCCCTTACTCGAGCCATCCCCAATCTCAACCCCTGGTGAATGAGAACTCTCTACAACATCATACAGATATATCATTCACTAGTATACCTCAAACCGAAACCAATACAACGCATAATCGTGCAATCAACTTGTCGATGGGAGACTCCCCCACTTGGCTCAAATCCATATATCAAAACACACAATAACTCACAATTCCCATACTCTATTACTTCCATGATACCGCAGTGAGATTCAACTAAGTCCGTCATGAGCTCCTGAACGCAAACAATATAATACTTCAAATTATCTACAATCTCGCATTCACCCTTGTAATAGTCAAGCCAACTTCCACAAGCGATCCCAACTCAAATTGCAACATATATCATTCACTGGTAAAAGAGAACTCTCTACAACATCATAGGGATCACACAACCTCAGGACACCTAGAAAAAGATAACCCACCTGCTCTGTCTCAAACTGACATCTCTCTACACCCTTCTACAGTCACGACTACTACGTAATCACTTAATCTTCTTGATTCTGAACTCTTTAACTAGACATGAGAATCTAGTTCACTCCACAACCAAACAACAGGATAGATCCATCAACACACCCATAACTCGCGACCATACACCACATCAAGGCAGATATCAAACACCTAGTAGTCCTTGCTACATCTCACGTAAACTCTTCTCGTCACATTCGAGCAATATGAACACATCTCGCAGCCACATAATACTCACCATGTAGTCATCCAATCACAAATTCCACTAATAGGGACACCAACAAATATATAAGTCCCAAAGGTACATGCTCACACAATTGAAATATCCGTGCTTAGGCTACCGTCAACACCCGGCCGCAAGTCCTCCAGACTGTCCATCATCAGCACTCCAAAATCACATCTTGTACCTCAACCATGGAATCACAAGCCGCCAACGCACAACCGATACCAAGCACTCACATACGCACACGAATGCGTGGAAAGAATTCAAAGAGTTACGCTTCAAGCTTAATCAATGTCGCACGATAAGGAAATAAAGATGGAAAGTATATCCTAAATTTCATGTAGCCTCTCGAAGATAGGTATGGACATCATCATACCGATCTGCAAGATTCTACTAGACACTTGCTCATACTTGTAGAACCTATAAACCTAGAGATCTGATACAAACTTTTCACAACCCCAAATCCACTAGTTGTGATGGAACCTAATCCAACCCCCTAGGTAAGCCAACTAATAACTATCTAATTCCAATGATATTAACAAGATAATTAAATGAAAGTAATTTACTGAATCTTATACATTCCCCAAGGAGTGGTAGTACAAATCATGAGCTAGAAGAGAATTTACAAAGCTGAAATGAATAAATACATCGTTTGTTTGAAAAGTACATAAACAGAGTTTTATAGATCTAAGACTACCACGAACAAGAGGCAGCTGCAACCGAGATGCAGGTACATCTTCAATCCAGCTCCCATCGAATACAACAAGATCAACAGTCAACATCTGCACGCAAGGTGCAGAAGTATAGTATGAGTACAACCGAACCCATGTACTCAGTAAGTAACAAACCTAAACTTAGGTTGAAAGTAGTGACGAGCTAACACAAAGGTCGGGTCCAACACTAATATTCCACAACAGTTCACAACATCATAGTACAAGTAATAAATGAGGTATCTTAGAAATAAAAAGGGTCAATACGTTCTCAATTACCGAAATATAGGCATGCTTTCCAAGTATCTTAGTGAAAACCCAAATATTTTACCGAAAATGCCAAACTACGAGTATGTTTGAAAACTGTGATTTTTCCCAAAAATCCTTTCAACAAATAGTCAGATGTTTCACATTTTCAGATAGCATGAGGAAAGTACTTCTCTATGCCTACATGTCAAGATACATGTAAAATCATAAATGTCCCCAAAACTGGGTAGCAGAAGGAAATGCATCTCTATGCATGTATCTTAAGTACGCATGTCAAATACAATGCATCTCGATGATGAGATCATGTACTCACACTCTCAGAGTAGTCAATCTCACTGTTTCGCATTCTCTCTCACTATGCTCAGCATACTGAATCACTCAGTGATGTACAATACCTGCTGCAGCATGAAACCCAATCCATATATATATACTCAATTATGTTCACTGGGGGTGTGTAGACCTTAGAGAGGCTCCTTCAGCCCAAGTGCTATATCGCTGCAGCGTGCAACCTGATCCCATAAAATGTTATCAATATATAACTGCGGCGTGCATCCCGATCCCATAAAATGTAATCAATATATTGCTACATCGTGCAGCTCGATCCCATATAATGTAATCAATATAACATGTTGCGGCGTGCAATCTGATCCCAAAATACTCACTCAGGCTTTGGGTCTCACTCAGTCATCAATCTCTCCAGTCTCATTCATGAGCTCACAATGACATGAAACTAGCCTGACAACAGTGATATGATGTATCAATAAATAATAACTGAGACTGAGATATGGTATTAATGCATGGATATGACTGAGTACGAAATATCAATAAAATCAGTCAGATGACAGTAAGAAACGACCACTATGGGTCCAAACAATATTGACATAATTCCTAATCATGATATCTATCATGATTGACAGCTGAACTACTTTACCACATGGTGCCAACACGGATATCAACAAAGTAGGACCACTATATAGTGCCACGGAAGCAATAGAATCCCAATTCCCATGGTGCACACCCACATGCCCGACACCTAGCAAGTGAATCACCTCAAAACCAATCACATAACACGTATTGCGGGGTTTCATTCCCTCAGCACTAAGTTTAGAAGAGCTACTTACCTCGAACGAGCCAATACCAATGCCGATCAAGCCAAGGGATGCTCCAAAGATGCCATCACGCGCGTAGCGACCTCTGAACGGATCAAAACTAGCAGAAGCAACTCAAATACATCAAATAAATCCCAAGGAAACAATTCCAAATGATAAAGATCGAATCCATAATCAAAACCCAAAACCAGCTAAAAATCACATCCCAACCTGCATCTCGGAACCCGACAAAACTCACAAAATTCGATAATCTATTCAATTACGAGTCCAACCATACTAGTTTCACTCAAATCCGACTCCAATTCGATGTTCAAAACTCAAAATTCATATTATGAAACATTAGACCAAAACCCCCAAATTTCTCTTTAAATTCATCAACCAATTGCTAAAAATGAAGATTGATTCATGAAATATAACCAAAACCGAGTAGATAACACTTACCTCAATTCATATAGTGAAATTTGCACAAAAATTCACCTCAATTCGAGTCCCACATCTCAAAATATGAATAAAAGACCAAGACCCTCGATTTATAGCGTCTTCCAGCATTTTCACACATGCGACACGTTAGCCGCTTTTGCAGCATTGCTTGTGTGGAATCATCTGAGAAATCAACCCTCACACCTGCAGACAACATATCCGCTTCTGCGATATCGCAAGTGCGAGCCACCATCCGCACCTGCAAAATACATCGCTCATGCACTCCATCACCTCGCACCTATGCATATGCGCCCAAATCTCCACTTTTGTTGTCTTCCTCACCCAGTACTGATCTCACCTTTATGATGCCTTTGTTTCTTATAAGACCATCGCGTCTGTGCAGTACTAGTTGCAGGTGCGGAACACCAAAACCAGCAGCATAGCAAAAATCCAATATGCAATGAAATGATTCGAACCTCATCTGAAACTCACTCGAGCCCCTCGGGACACCATACGAACATGCCAAAAAGTTTCATAACACAATACAGACCTACTCGAGGCATTAAAACATACATAACAATATCAAAACAATGAATCACACCTCAAATCGAAATCTATGAACTTTGAACTTTTCAACTTCAATAACTCGTGTCGAAACATAGCAACTCAACCCGGAATGAACCCAAATTTTGCACACAAGTCCCAAATGACATAACGAAGGTATTCCAATTTCTGGAACCACAATCTGGCTCTGATATCCTCAAAGTTAACTTTCGGTCAAACTTTTGAACTTTCCAAACCTTCAAATTTCTAATTTTAGCCAATTTTGAGGCGAAACCTTATAGAAATGCTTGTAAACTACCGAGCGATGTGTAAATGCTCAAAATGGTCATTTTGAGATCTAGCGCGTCATTCGGTAGTTTGAGGCCATGAGTAGCTTCACTTAAGGTATTATGACTTGTATGCATGGTCAGAATTGGAATTTCGGAAGTTCAGAGTTTATTTGGAAGGAAAGTTCTCGTTTCAGAAGATTTAAGTTGGAAGAATTGATTATGGTGGGATTTTTGAGTAAACGACCTCGGAATTTGGACTTGAAGGTTCCACCAGGTTTATATGATGATTTTGGGCTTGGGCGTATGTTCGGATTGAGCTCTCAATGACCTGGGAGCATTTCAGTACCTATTGTGGAAGTTGGCATTTTGATAGAATTTCATAAAATTGGGTTGAAGTGCATTTCAATATTATCTGTGTCCGTTTGGGATTCTGAGTTTGGGAATAGCTCTGTATGTCAATTCTGGTATTGAGAGCGCGTCCAGAAGTGGATTCGGAGGTCCGCAGGTCATTTTGGAGCCATTTGGAGAAAGTTAGAAATTTGAAAGTTTTTAAGAAGCTTGACCGGAAGTGGAATTTTTTATATCGGGTTTGGATTCCGATTTCGGAAGCTGGAGTAGGTCCATAATATAGAATGTGACTTGTGTGCAAAATTTGAGGTTAATCGGACGTAATTTGATAGGTTTCAACATCTAATGTAGATGTTTGAAATTTTAAAGTGCATTAAGATTAAATTGGGGTGCGGTTCATGATTTTGATGTTCTTTGATGTGATTTGAGGTCTCGTGCAAGTTCATGTTATGGGTGAGTTTCCGTGTAGCTTCAGAGTGTTTTGAGAAGAAGTTGGATTGCTGGTTCTGGTGTGATTGCATTTGCGATGTATTGGTTGCACATGCAACCATCACATTTGCGAAGAAGTGTTTGCATTTGCAAAGTTGGGCTGCTGAGGGAAGGGATCACATTTGTGAAGCTATGATCGCTTTTGTGAAGCCTGAAGAGTTCGCATTTGCGGACTCTATATCGCATTTGCGATAGAGGCCATGTCTGTCAGGGGTCGCATTTGCGATGCTTTCATCGCATTTGCGAACCCCCGTCGCAAATGCGACATCTGCGACTGGAGCCCTTAGCTTTTTATTCCGAGACTTAGCTCATTTCCCTTATTTCCCACTTTGACCTAGGCGATTTTGAGAACATTTTGAGAGGGGGTTCCATCATCATCAAGAGGTAAGTGATTTCTTCTAGTTGTGAGTTAATACAAGGTTTATATATAGATTTAGACATGATAATTGTAGAAATTTGGGAGTTTGAAGAAAAACCTAGAAATTGGTATTTTTGGATTTTGACCACGAAATTGGGCATGGAATTTTGAATAAATTATCTATTTGAGTTCGTGAGGCTATGGGTAAAGTTTATCTTTGAAATTTTTTGCAATTCGGGTACGTGGGCTCGAGGGTGATTTTTATCGATTTTTTGAGCGGAGTTAGGAATTGTTATAAATTGGATTATAATGAGTATTAGAGTGTATATTTATGGATTTGCACATTTATTGACTAGTTTTGGAGTGATAGGCATCGGTTCGAGTTTCTACAAAGGCGTTTGAGCCGTTTTGGGACTTTGGAGCGAGGTAAGTCTTCTTTCTAACCTTGTAAGAGGGAATTAACCTCATAGGTGAAATAAATCAATATATTCTTCTATCTTTGGGGGATACGTATGCATGTGGTGACGAGAGTCTGTGCGTAACTACTATTATGCTTAAGTCCGGGTAGTCTAGTACCCAAATCATGCTATACTTGCGACTTTTGCAACCTTATTGTTAATTTAAATTGCTTAAATCATATTGAACTTGGAAAAGGAATTTTTAGAAGGTTAAACTTCATTTTCCTGACCGTTGCCTGAAAATATGGATTTTTCTCGAATAATTGATCCTTAATGAATTTTTGACTTGAGTGTTTGAATGTGTTTTTCTTTCATGGAGAGGGTCGAATGCCTTGGAAGATTAAATAGATGAATCTATGGTTCGCGTCGTTCGACCCTCGCCAGTGCACACTTTATATTGATATGCTAAAACGGGTCGTACGACCTCGGCATGACTTGCGCATGATTGAAGCGGTTGCCTTGGAATTCATAATAATTGATATTGTCTCTTTGGCTTGAGTTGTAAATTGTTAAATGATGTAATATGAAATTGGAAATTTCTCATTTGTAAAGGAACTGTTACTTACTTCATGATATTGACATTACATCCGTCCTATATATTCCATGCTTAAAAATATCACTGGTATTTTATGTAAAGCCCATAGTAAGTGTCAGAGTTGACCCCTCGTCACTACTTTTTCGAGGTTAGACGGGATGCTTATTGGGTACGCGTTGATTTACGTACTCATACTACACTTGCTACACATTTTGTGCAGGTGCAATTATGCTTAGTAGCCTTGTGAGAGCAGAGGCGTGTATGCATGCAGAGACTTAGGTGAGTTGCACTCCTTATCACGATCCGCAGCCAATAGAGTCTCCTTTAGAGTATTTATACTTTCTTTCCTATCCAAATTTATATTTCGGACAGACGTTGTATTTTATTTTATTTCCTAATTGATTCTCATGCACTTGTTACACCGGGTTTTAGGAAAATTAAGGGTTGCACTGTATTGAAATTGTTGTAAAACATTATTATTTACTCTGTAAATTCCATCTTTACTGTTTAATCAAGAAAAAATTGAAATTTCTAAAAAATATTAAGATGGGAACAAAATTTAGTATTTATTTTTGTCTTGCCTGACAGTGGTGTTCGGTGCGATCACGACCTTTAATGGATTTTGGGTCGTGAAAACAGGGTATCAGAGCACTAGGTTCACGAGTCATGAGCAAGTCTAGTAGAGTCTTACAGATCGGTATGGTCACGCCTGTATTTATCTTCGAGAGGATTTAGGGCTGTTAGGAGCACTTCCCTTCTTGATTCCTCATCGTGCGATTTGATCCCTTTGAGTCTATGCCTTTATTTCCTTCCTATTCAATCTTACGCGGCGTGACGCGCTTGTTATAAATTCGGAATCGAGGAATATAAATGGTACTACATATGTTGTGCAGGATGTTTCTCCCTAAGTATATGCTTTGGGCTATTGTCGTTGCCTTGTGGGAGTTTGTTCCGTCATTTCAGCTCGGTATTAGTATTACCTAAGGTTTTGAGATTTGGCATTGATGGTTATGATGATTCGTACATTGCTATTGCACAGTGTTTGTGTAATGGTAGGATGCTTGTCAATGCGTCGCGACAGTAAGTGACTTGGAAGGAGGTTTACTCAGTGCATGATTCAGATATCCGGTATTTCATTTTCGGCAGAGGAAAGGCAATCAGACTATAAATGTTCATGATTGGTTGATGGAGTAACGAGACTTGGTATCTTCGAGCGTGGTGGAATTTTCATCTGTGATGTGGTGTAGTCGTCCTTGTTGAACGCGTTAAGGTTCGCTGATGTCATGGTCTTCATCAATTTCCCTTCAGGCAGAGTAGTGTGAGATGGTGCCGGAGAAGCGGTTATCAGAGATAGCGGAGTGTAGCAATTTCGGAATTTAATTGGGTATTTCTAATGTTGACGGCTCGATGAAGATGATCTTCGGAGAGGTTTAAAGTTGGTAGTGATCTGTTGGTGTAAGTTCTACAGAGATGGATTTCGACTTAAGGCAACAACTGGACAACGCAGGATGAGGAAGGACACATGGAAGGTGTCTTGCAGTGGATAAACTTCTATAAGGCCAAGTGTGAGAAACAAGAGTCAAGTAGTTTCTTAAGGAGTGAGTTTGACCAAAGTGGGAGAGTGGCAGAGTAGCATGTGGGTTTTATGGTAGGAGGACTACACGCCTTGAGAAAGTTTAGAGTGAATTGAGATTCATGGTGGACAGTGAATCAGTATACATGCTTAATTTGGAATATTGGTTGCTATGCGGAAGAAGGTTGGGATCAACAAAAAGGTGTTGCTTGATATGAAGAAGGATACAACATGACTGTCGATTGGAATGTATTGTCACACCTTTATTTGATGTCCATGAGGAGTGAACACACTTGTATAGATGATGAATGAGCACGGGCTTAGGATGAGTTACTGATTTCATAGTAACTGTACCTAGTGCGCCATTGTTGGATGATGTTGGCATGGAGATTCCACAGGTGGGTTGTCTCCTATGAGCAAGTTAGCGATTGTGTGGTGTTGATGAAGCTCCTGTGAAGAATTTCTACTAACAATCCAGGAAGAGGTCGAATATGTGCATGTGGCTAGTGATTGAGAGTATTCATGAAGTGTTTAACCGAAAGGTCTCGAGAAATTTGGCAAATTGATGGTGCAAGATCATGTCAATGGGAGATACGGAATCTTGGTGGGTTCCAGAGTTATGAAATGGTAGCTTCAAGCTAGAAGGGTCTTAGAGTTTGATAAAGGAGCCATTGTTATTTCTAAGGAAGATCCAGAGTAAATTTGAAGAACTTGGTTCGGTTAGCAACTGTTGAATTCGCATGATGTTGGCAATGATCAGTTTATTCAGCGTGTTAGGTTATGCATGTGATTTGTGGCAGTAAGTGTAGGGCTTGACGTCCGCCATAATTGATTTTTATATGGAGTCATTCGAGTGTTATGTCTTGTATATGTAGATGGATCCCAGAAGAATTATGGTGGTTTAGAATGGTACACGAGGTTTGTATTTTCTGCAGTTATGGGAATTCAGTCGCGTGTTGCAACAGTTCTCCTGAAATAAGTTAAGTGAAAGGTTTCTATATAATAAAGCGTGAACCCTATTGGTGGTTCAGGAGTTATGATGAAATTCTAGTACTCTTGCGTATTGGCATGATTAGGTGCAGTGGATAGCATGGGAATTCAAAGTTGAGTATCAAGGTTGTGGTTCGGTATTGATGTGACGACCCAAAGGGTCATCACCTATGCTGTCACCCATTACGTGCTTCCGAGGCCTTGCAAACCTCATTTGTATTTGCCTCGATTAGTGTGCACAGTCCGGGCGCGCAGTCAGACAACTTATATATGAGATTCTGTGAAAAATTCTAAGACTTGATATTAAAATGAATAAATTTGACTGCGGTCAACATTTTGGGTAAATGGACCCGGACTCGTGATTTGACTGTCCCAGAGGGTCCGTAGGAAAATTTGGGACTTGGGAGTATGCCGGGAATCGAATTCCGAGGTCCCAAGCCCGAGAAATGAATTTTTGAGTAAAATTGTTTTCTGAAAATATTTAAGGAAATTAAAAATGAAATTTGATTAGAAAGGGATGATATCGGGCCCGTATTTTTGTTCCGGAGCCCGGTACATGTCTTAAATATGTTTTAGGCACTTTCTGTAAAGTTTGGTGGAAATCGGATTTCGTTTGGCGTGTTTCATACTTAAAACGGAAAATTTGATGTTTTGTGACATTTACTAGAGTTCATGGATTTTTAGACTTAATTCGATGCATATGATATTGTTTTGGCGATTTGATTGCACGGATAAGTTCATGGGATGTTTTATAGGTAGTGTGGATATTTGGTTTGGAGCCCCAAGGGCTCGGGTGAGTTTTGGTTAGGTTTACAAACTTCATTTTTGGCCTTGGGAATCTGCTGGTGTGGTTGTTCTGCTGCCCTTCGCATTTGCGACAAAGGCCATCGCAAATGCGAAGGCAGTGCTGGGCAGGCATGTTCGCAAATGTGAACAATGCCATCGCAATTGTGAAGCCTTCTCTTCTGCCCAGTGTTCGCAAATGCAAACTGTGTTTTCGCAAATCCCAGGCCAGGGGTCTTCGCAATTGCGAACCCCTGTTCGCATTTGCGAAGCCAACCAGTGGCCTTCTCTATACAAAACCGAATTTTACTTCACATTTAATTTTTTCAAACTCAAAGTCATTTGGGAGATTTTTCAAGAACAAGACTTCTTCCAAATCAATTGTAAGTTGGTTTTTACTCAATTGTTTCAATCATTAATATGTTTTCAACTTAAAGTCAAGGATTTCCATGGGTAAACTTGGGTGTTTTGGGTAGAACTTAGGTTTATTCAAAAATTGGGGTTTTAGTGGGTGATTGATCTCCGATTAGAGAGAGTTTTATATGGTTGGACTCATGAGAGTACGAGGGTTCTGAAAAATGTGAAAATTATCCGATTTCGAGGTGCTAGCCTGAGGGGCGTTTTGGTCATTTTACCTAATTTCACGTCGTAAACTTGAATTTTACAGTAGAATCAGTTGCTCGAGATGTTATTTACGATATGTAATTGAATTGTATAGATTTTGGCCATTTGGAGTCGAATACTCGTGGCAAACGTGTGGTTTCAAGTTGATTTTGAGCCGATTCGAGGTAAGTGGCTTGTCTAACTTTGTGTGGGGGACCTTTCCCCTTAGGATGTGATATTTGGTAACTGAATGCCTTGTACGTGAGGTGACGAGCGCGTACTTGTGCTAATTGTTGAAAATCTGATTTTACTTTAGATATTTAGACTAAGTTCCTTCTTACCTGTTTTATTCTACTTGCAATCACAGTCTATGTTAGCTTAGAAGGGCATGCCTCGCTGCCCCAAATTACCTGTTTGCTCAAATTGCTTTCAAATGTACTACACGAATTATGCTGGGCTAGAGTCACTTGTTGCCTTGTATTTTTGTACTGTAAATCTGAATGCCTTCTTTTTGTGGCTGCATATTTACTTTGGGACTACAGGACGGTATCCTGGGAGATTCCCCTGCATATGTACTTTGGGACTACAGGACGGTATCTTGGGAGGTTCCCCTGCATATTTACTTTGGGACTACAGGACGGTATCCTGGGACATTCCCTGCTTATTTACTTTGGGACTACGGGACGGTATCCCGGGAGATCCCCCTGCACTTTAATAGTCGGACTATGGTACGGTATCCCGGAAAATCCTTTGAATATACATGAATCCTTTGAGTATACATGATGGACTACGGGACGGTATCCCGGAAGATCCTTTGAATAAATGATGGACTACGGGACGGTATCCTGGAAGATCCTTTGAATATACAAGATGGACTACGGGACGGTATCCTGGGAGATCCTTTGGATATACATATGATGGACTACGGGACGGTATCCCGGGAGATCCTTCGGATATACATATGATGGACTATGGGGCGGTATCCCGGGAGATCCTGCTTATTACTTTGGGACTACGGGACGGTATCCCAGGAGATCCCCCTGCATATTTATTTTGGGACTACGGGACGGTATCCCGGGAGATCCTTCGGATATACATATGATGGACTACGAGACGGTATCCCGGGAGATCCTGCTTATTACTTTGGGACTACGGGACGGTATCCCGGGAGATCCTTCGGATATACATATGATGGACTACGAGACGGTATCCCGGGAGATCCTGCTTATTACTCTGGGACTACGGTACGGTATCCCAGGAGATCCCCTTGCATATTTATTTTGGGCCTACAGGACAGTATCCCGGGAGATCCTTCGGATATACATATGATGGACTACGGGACGGTATCTCGGGAGATCCACTGGACATTTGAGAAAAGGACTATTGGACGGTATCCTGGGAGATCCTCGTTGTTACCATTGTTTTATGTTGTACATATTCCGGGTTTACTCTATTCTTGTGCTTAGTTAATGCCTTGTTTTACCTGTCTTATTTCACTGTTGTACTCATAATTACCGCCTGTTTTCATACTGTAAATTCCTATTATATTTTTTGTTCTCGGTAGGGCCCTGACCTTCCTCGTCACTACCCGACCGAGGTTAGGCTTGGCACTTACTAAGTACCGCTGTGGTGTACTCATGCCCTTTCCTGCGCATGTTTTTCATGTGCAGATCCAGGTACCTCCACTCAGGCGCACGATACCCGAGGTTGAGAGATACATCAGAGACTTCGAGGTATATCTGTCGCGTCCGCAGACCAGGAGTCTCTATCTTATTCCAGTTTTGTGAAAAGTTTATCCCTCCTTTCATTTATATAGATATTCTGGAGTTAGAGCAGTGTATTACATTCTATTAGCCTGTGGTTCACGTGAGTTTCCGGGTTTTGGGGTGATGTTTTAGACTTTCGTATTATTTTGGGTTGTATATGCCAAGTGGCTTTTATATACAGTCTTCCTTTTAGATTGTTTAGCTTTCTTTTACTTATTTATTTCCGCATTATGTTGTTATTCCGCATTGTTAGGCTTACCTAGTCATAGGGACTAGGTGCCGTCACGACATGTTCACGGAGGGCGAACTGGGGTCGTGACAAGTTGGTATCAGATCTCTAGGTTTATAGGAGTCACGGAACACGGTCCGATATATTAGAGTCTAGCTGATCAGTACGGAGATGTCTGTACTTATCTACGAGAGGGTATGTAACTGTTTAGGAAAAATCTTCTCTTCATTGGATTCCTTGTCGTGCGATATCTTTTTACATCAATTCTAAACCGATGTTTTCTATTATCTCACAGATGGTGAGGACACGTTCCACTCGGGACGATCAGGTACCCGTGCCCCCTACAGCAGCCGCCAGAGGCAGGGACGAGGTAGAGACCGAGGACGCGCACGTGGTGCAGCGAGAGCACCTGCGCGAGCTGCCGCCGAGGTACCACCAGCAGATCAAACTGAAGTCCAGGCACCTGTCACGCCTACTGCCACTACAACTACAACTCTTCAGGAGACTTTGGCCCAGTTCCTGAGCATGTTTGGTACATTGATTCAGGCGGGATTGATTCGGGTTGTACCGACTACTTCACTAATCGAGGAAGGGACCCAGGCTCCCACCGCCCCCACTCCAGAGCAGTGAGTTCCAATTGGTCAGGTTCCAGGTGTCATGGCGACACAACATGTTGTCCTAGTTCAGCGGGTGGTGAGGACCTCTCGCTGAGTAGGGGACATGTGGGTCCAGGAGAGAGAGGACGAACGAGGTCAGGAGGGAGAGTACAGAGGGGTGAGTAGACCTCGCAGATTGAGGAGACCCACTGGCCCATATTTTGGGGGAAGAGTAAGGCATGGTAGAGGTTTTGTGGGACAGGTAGCTCAGCTTGCATCTCACGTTTTACACCGAGTTTCAGGTGTTCAGGGGTCTCGGAGTACCCGTAGTGCACAGTTTCCACCCCCACGTCGGCCACGAGGTTTCTTTGAGTGTGGCGACACCCGCCATATTGTTAGGGACTGCCCCAGACTTGGTAGGGGTGCATCTTCACAGTCTTTTCAGCCACAACGTGCCTCGTAGAGTTCTCAGGCTATGGTTACAGCCACAGTTGTTACCCCACCTACTCTTGTCGAGGATGTTGCCTTCGATTCTGTCATCAAAGGTATTGTCATGGTTTGTTTTAAAGGTGTACCGATTCTATTCGATCTAGGCTCCGCTTATTCTTATGTTCCTTTTTATTTTTTCTCCGCATTTGAGTGTACCTCGGGATTTCCTTGAGTTTCCCTATTTATATTTCTACTTTGTGTGGGAGACTCTCTTCTTGTGGAATGCGTTTATCGGTCGTGTTTGGTTACTATTCGTGGTTTTGAGACCAGTGCGGATTTATTGTTACTCGATATGGTGGATTTCGATATTATCTTGGGCATGGACTAGTTGTCACCCCATTTTGCTATTCTTGATTGTCACGCTAGGACGGTGACGCTGGCTGTGCTAGGTATTCCGCGTGTTGAGTGGAGTGGTACTTTATATCAAACTCCCAGTAGAGTTATCTCTTTTCTTAGAGCTCAGCGTATGGTTGAGAAGGGGTGTGCCGAGTAGTTGGCTTATGTGACAGATATCAGTGTTGATACCCTTTCTGTTGATTTAGTTCCAGTGGTACGGGATTATGCCGATGTGTTTCCAGCTGACCTTTCGGGCATGCCGCCCGATAGAGTCATTGATTTTGGCATTGATTTGTTGCCAGGAACTCAGCCCATTTCCATTCCTCCTTACCGTATGGCTCCTCCTGAGTTGAAGGAGTTGAAGGATCAGTTGCAAGAATCTCTTGATAAGGGTTTTATTCGACCCAGTGTTTCACCTTGGGGTGCTCCTGTCTTATTTGTGAAAAAGAAGGATGGTTCTATGCGCATATGTATTGATTATCGCCAGCTGAACAGGGTTACAGTAAAGAACTGTTATCCTTTGTCTCGTATTGATGATTTATTTGACCAGCTTCAGGGCGCACAGGTATTTTCTAAGATTGATTGTGCTCAGATTACCATCAGTTGAAGATTCGGGAGCCGGATATCCCGAAGACTTCTTTCAGGACTCGGTATGGCCATTATAAGTTTCTAGTTATGTCATTCGGGCTGACTAATACCCCCGCAGTATTTATGCATTTGATGTACAGTGTGTTCAGGCCATATCTCGACTTGTTCGCCATTGTTTCATAGATGATATTCTTGTTTCTTCCCGGAGTCGGGAAGATCATGAGCAGCACCTGAGGTCAGTGCTTCAGACCTTGGGAGAGAAGAAATTATATGCTAAGTTCTCAAAATGTGATTTTTGGTTGAGTTCTGTGGCATTGTTAGGCCACGTGGTATCGAGTGAGGGCATTCGAGTGGATCCGAAGAAAGTAGAGGCCGTGCAGAGTTGGCCCAGTCCGTCCTCAGTTACAAAGATTCGCAGTTTCCTTGGCTTGGCGGGTTACTACTGCCGTTTTGTGGAGGGATTTTCTTCGATTGCAGCCCCTAGACTAGATTGACCAAGAAGGGTGCCCCATTTCAGTGGACAGAGGAGTGTGAGGCGAGCTTTCATAAGCTCAAGACAGCTTTGACTACAGCCCCAATCTTGATATTGCCTACTGGTTCGGGGTCTTATATAGTTTATTGTGAAGCCTCGCGAATTGGACTTGGAGTGGTGTTGATGCAGGATGGTAGGGTGATTGCCTACGCGTCGAGACAGTTGAAGATACATGAGAAGAATTACCATGTCCATGACCTTGAGTTAGCTTCCATTGTTCATGCCTTGAAAATCTGGCGTCATTATTTGTACAGTGTGCCTTGTGAGATTTATACTGACCACCGGAGTTTGCAGCACATATTCAGGCAGAAGGATCTAAATTTGCGCCAGTGCAGATGGTTAAAGTTGCTAAAGGACTATGACATCACCATATTATACGTCCCGGGGAAGGCCAATGAGGTGGCCGATGCCTTGAGTCGTCGGGTAGAGAGTTTGGGGAGTTTAGCATATCTTCATGCAGCTGAGAGGACTTTAGCCTTCGATGTTCAGTCCTTAGCCAGTCAGTTCGTGAGATTGGATCTTTCTGAGCCTTGCCGGGTATTGGCTTGTGTGGTTTCTCGGTCTTCCTTATTCGACCGTATCAGAGAGCGGCATTATGATGATCTTCATTTACTTGTCCTCAGGGACACGGTCCAGCACGGTGATGCTAGAGATGTGACCATTGGAGATGACGGGGTATTGAGGATGCAGGGCCGAATTTGTGTGCCCAATGTTGATGGGCTTCGGGAGATGATTTTGGCAGAGGCCCATAGTTCGCGGTATTCCATCCATCCGGGTACTGGGAAGATGTATCAAGATTTGAGGCAGCACTACTAAGGATGAAGAAGGATATAGCAGAATTTGTAGCCAAGTGCCTCAAATGTCAGCAGGTCAAATGTGAGCATCAGAGACCGGGAGGGTTACTTCATCAGATTGAGCTTCCAGAGTGGAAGTGGGAGAGGATCACCATGGAATTTTTGCTTGGACTTCCTCGGACTTTAAGGAGGCATGACGCATTTTGGGTGATTGTTGATAGGCTGACCAAATCGGTCCATTTCATTCCGGTGATGACTACTTATTCATCAGAGCGATTGGCAGAGATATATATTCGGGAGATCGTTCGTCTGCATGGTATTCAAGTTTCCATTATTTCAGACAGAGGTACTCAGTTCACCTCGCGATTCTGGAGAGCTGTTCAGCAGGAGCTAGGTACCAGGGTGGAGTTGAGCACAAAATTTCACCCCCAGACAGACGGAAAGTCCGAGCGCACTATTCAGATTCTTGAGGATATGCTTCGTGCATGTGTGATTGAGTTTGGAGGGTCTTGGGATCAGTTCTTGCATTGGCAGAATTTGCTTACAACAATAGTTAGCAATCCAGCATTCAGATGGCGCCGTATGAGGCTTTATATGGTAGGAGGTGCAGATCTCCGGTGGGTTGGTTCGAGCCGAGTGAGGCCAGGCTACTGGGCACAGAGTTGGTTCAGGATGCATTGGAGAAGGTCAAGGTGATTCAGGATAGACTCCGTACAGCCCAGTCCAGACAGAAGAGTTACGCAGATGGCAGGTTCTGCTTCAGGTTTCTGTCGGAGAGCAGGTTCTGCTTCAGGTTTCTCCTATGAAGGGCGTTATGATATTTGGGAAGGAAGGGAAATTGAGTCCGATGTTTATTGGCCCTTTGGACATATTGAGTGGGGAGGTTGCTTATGAGCTTGCCTTACCTCCCAGCTTGGCATGAGTTCATCCGGTATTTCATGTTTCGATGCTCCTGAGGTATAACGGTGACCCGTCGCACGTGTTGGATTTCAGTTCAGTCCAGTTGGACAAGGACTTATCTTATGAGGAGGAGCCGGTAGATATTCTAGACCGGCAAGTTTGTCAGTTGAGATCCAAGAGTTTCCCCTCTGTTCGTGTTCAGTGGAGAGGTCAGCCTCCTGTGTTATCGACCTGGGAGTCCGAGTCCGATATGCGGAGCCGTTACACTCATCTATTCCTCGATTCAGGTACTTATTTCTTCTATCCGTGCGAGGATGAACGGTTGTTTCTAGAGGTGGATAATGTGACGACCCAAAGGGTCATCACCTATGTTGTCACCCATTCCGTGATTCCGAGGCCTTGAAAACCTCATTTGTATTTGCCTCGATTAGTGTGAGTAATCCGGGTGCTTAGCCGGACAGCTTATAATGAGATTCTGTGAAAAATGCTAAGACTTGATATTAAAAATAAATAAATTTGACTTCAGTCAACATTTTGGGTAAACAGACCCGGACTCGTGATTTGACGGTCCCAGAGGGTCCGAAGGAAATATGGGACTTGGAAGTATGCCCGGAAACAAATTCCGCAGTCCCCAGCCCGAGAAATGAATTTTTGAGTAAAATTATTTTCTGAAAATATATAAGAAAATTGAAAATGAAATTTGATTAGAAAGTGATGGTATCGGGCCCGTATTTGGTTCCAGCGCCCGGTATAAGTCTTAAATATGTTTTAGGCACTTTCTGTAAAGTTTGGTGGAAATTGGATTTCGTTTGGCGTGTTTCGGACTTAAAAAGGAAAATTTGATGTTTTGTGAAATTTGCTAGAGTTCATGGATTTTTAGACTTAATTCGATGCATATGATGTTGTTTTGGCGATTTGATCGCACAGATAAGTTCATGGGATGTTTTAGAGGTAGTGTGGATATTTGGTTTGGAGCCCCGAGGGCTCGGGTGAGTTTTGGTTAGGCCACGGACTTCATTTTTGGCCTTGGGAACCTGCTGGTGTGGCTGTTCTGCAGCCCTTCGCATTTGGGACCAAGGCCATCGCAAATGTGAAGGCAGTTCTGGGCTTGCGAACAATGCCATCGCAGATGCGAAGGCAGTGCCTAGGCAGGCATGTTCGCAAATGCGAACAATGCCATCGCAAATGTGAATCCTTCCCTTCTGCCCAGTGTTCGCAAATGTGAACTGTGTTTTTGCAATTCCTGGGATAAGGGTCTTCGTAATTGCGAACCCCTGTTCGCATTTGCGAAGCCAACCAGTGGCCTACTCTATACAAAACCGAGTTTTACTTCACATTTCATTTTTCTCAAACTCAAACTCATTTGGGCGATTTTTAAGAACAAGACTTCTTCCAAATCAATTGTAAGTTGGTTTTTACTCAATTCTTTCAATCATTAACATCTTTTAACATGTTTTCAACTTAAAATCAAGGATTTTCATGGGTAAAATTGGGTGTTTTGGGTAGAACTTAGGTTTATTAAAAAATTGGGGTTTAGCGGGTGATTGATCTCCGATTAGAGAGAGTTTTATATGGTTGGACTCATGATAGTACGAGGGTTCTGAAAAATGTTAAAATTATCCGATTCCGAGGTGCTAGCCTGAGGGGCGTTTTGGTCATTTCACCTAATTTCACGTCGTAACCTTGAATTTGATAGTAGAATCAGTTGCTCGAGATGTTATTTACGATATGTAATTGAATTGTATAGATTTTGGCAATTTGGAGTCGGATACTCGTGGCAAACGTGTGGTTTCAAGTTGATTTTGAGTCGATTCGAGGTAAGTGGCTTGTATAACTTTGTGTGGGGGACCTTTCCCCTTAGGATGTGATGTTTAGTAACTGAATGCCTTGTACGTGAGGTGACGAGCACGTACTTGTGCTAATTGTTGAGAATTCGATTTTACTTTAGATATTTAGACTGATTTCCTTCTTACCTGTTTTATTCTACTTGCAATCATAGTCTATGTTAGCTTAGAAGGGCATGCCTCGCTGCCCCAAATTACCTGTTTGCTTAAATTGCTTTCAAATGTACTACAAGAAGTATGTTGGGCTAGAGTCACTTGTTGCCTTGTATTTTTGTACTGTAAATCTGAATGCCTTCTTGTTGTGGCTGCATATTTACTTTGGGACTACAGGACGGTATCCTGGGAGATTCCCTTGCATATTTACTTTGGGACTACAGGACGGTATCCTGGGAGATTCCCTTGCATATTTACTTTGGGACTACAGGACGGTATCCTGGGAGGTTCCCCTGCATATTTACTTCGGGACTACAGGACGGTATCTTGGGAGATTCCCCTGCTTATTTACTTTGGGACTACGGGACGGTATCCCGGAAGATCCTTTGAATATACATGATGGACTACGGGACGGTATCCCGGAAGATCCTTTGAATATACATGATGGACTACGGGACGGTATCCCGAAAGATCCTTTGAATATACATGATGGACTACGAGACGGTATCCCGGAAGATATTTTGAATACATGATGGACTACGGGACAATATCTCATAAGATCCTTTGAATATACAAGATGGACTACAGAACGGTATCCCGGGGGATCCTGCTTATTACTTTGGGACTACGGGACGGTATCCCGGGAGATTCTTCGGATATACATATGATGGACTACGGGACGGTATCCCGGGAGATCCACTGGACATTTAAGAAAAGTACTACAGGACGGTATCCTGGTAGATCCTCGTTGTTACCATTGTTTTATGTTGTACATATTCCGGGTTTACTCTATTCTGGTGTTTAGTTATTGCCTTGTTTGACCTGTCTTATTTCACTTTTGTACTCATTATTACCGTCATGCTTCCAGTTTTGTGAAAAGTTTATCCCTCCTTTCATTTGAATAGATATTCTGGAGTTAGAGTAGTGTATTACATTCTGTTAGCCAGTGGTTCCCGTGAGTTTCCGGGTTTTGGGGTGATGTTGTAGACTTCCATATTATTTTGGGTTGTATATGCCAGATGGCTTTTATATACAGTCTTCCTTTTAGATTGTTTAGCTTTCTTTTACTTATTTATTTCCGCATTATGTTGTTATTCCGCATTGTTAGGCTTACCTAGTCATAGGGACTAGGTGCCATCACGACATGTTCACGGAGGGCGAACTGGGGTCGTGACAATTGACAAGAATGTCACAAGCTCGGACGAGCGGGAAAGGATTGAAATGGTTAGAGTAAGTTGGTATTGTCTATAGAGTCACCTGAGATCGGTGTCATGTGTAAGAAGCCTTGTGTACAGATTTTTACGGGTCCTTGATTCGCCTTACAACATTAGAGTGGACGGTAGTATGGATGTGCCAACATGTTACCTTGTGCGGAAGTTCATGAGAGCGTATCCCACGGGGAGATTGTATGAGTGTGATAGGTAGTCACTTGATTGATTGAAGATTGAAACCAAGTATGGAGATTGTGGTACTACAGCTAATGTGAAAGTTTAGGCCATGAAAGTGTTCTATTCATTTGGTTGTGAACTGAGGATATTTGTTCCAGATTTGACGGTTGTTCTTGTGCGTCATGGGAAAGAGAGGTATTGTGGTTTCCTGAAAGATTATTGTTCTATGTGGCACGATTGGAATCGGCGTGAGGTCCCTGGATAGATCTAAATGTGAATGTGGGATTTGTATCAGGTGGGATGTGTTCATTTAGCATAGCGTTGTTTATGGAGGAGTATTCAGACGTTGGAGGTTATTTCGTCGTGGGCTATTTCATGTAATACGACATTGTGCCACGTGGGTGGTGAGATGTTTGATTATTTGTACTTGTATTGAGATCACGGGTAATATTGTGGTGTTATGAGAGCGGGATGGCTCTTGAAATACAAGTCACCTATTACACCTTGGTTGTGCTTGAGTTTTGTAGTGTATGGCGCTTTCTGTCTCCCCAGGATTTGTATTACGCACTTAACGTGCTTGTGGTTGATATATCGGTATTTCACAGGTTT
Source organism: Nicotiana paniculata (assembly GCA_005239505.1). Classification (NCBI taxonomy): domain Eukaryota; kingdom Viridiplantae; phylum Streptophyta; class Magnoliopsida; order Solanales; family Solanaceae; genus Nicotiana; species Nicotiana paniculata. The sequence continues at coordinate 26,638 of ML314163.1, read as the reverse complement.
GACCATTTTTAGCTCGGTAAGTATTTCCTTATAGATTATTATGTGTGGATCGGATGGCATGCCACCACGTGTATGTTATGTGGATCGGGTGGCACTCTGCCACGGGTATCATGGTTGGATCGGGTTGCACGCTGCAATGCTATCATGTGTGGACCCAGTTTCACGCCGCAACAATATGATGTTGATATAGATTCCCATATCTATTATTGTGTGTTTTGCTTCTCCTTCTAGAGGAAGGTTCGTAGTATCTTTTCGGTTGTTTAAAATAGTTACGTGTGTTAAGAAGTTCTTTCCGGGGTTTGTTTCCTTATGTACCACATTCGACTTTGTAGCTTGTTGGCCATTGTCGCATCATATGAGACTTTTGGCATTGTCTGTGGTGGCTTATTTGCTGAGCAACTAGTACTGGGTGAGACAAGATTATTGGAGATGGGATCGGTGAGGTCAGATTTATATGAGGCACATTAAAGAGTAAACATTGACATTTAGTCTAGAATGAGGTAGTGGTTCTTGTCGAGAGGAGAGACTCCGTATATTATGATTCGGCAGGTGGTTCGAGTTTTTACACATCTCTCTGTCGTGGCAGTATTACGAGAGCTGAAACAGGACTTATATGCTTTATGAGATGTGTTGTGGGCATCAGATTCGTGGGATTTCGGCTATTGTTGTCGGGAGATGTCATTATGGTCATGTGAATAGTGCGGTGCATGGTGTAAATTCGGTAAAAGTGTACAATCATGTGTTGGTACATCGGGTAGTGTGGATACGGTGTTCGTATGTTGGAATCAAACCTGGTAAAGAATTTCAGATGTTGGAATTTGGTTCTAAGGCTTATTTGACTAGATAGGGGAGAATTTTCGGGTTATCTCGAGCTAATGTGCTCACTTGGGTTGTGATAGCAAGGGTAGGTGCACGAGGTGTCAAGCAATGATTTTTAGGAAACTCCAGAGCATTTCTTAGCACGTTCAAGGACAAACATATGTTAAAGTAGGAGAGATTATAATGACCCGATCATTCGTTTTGAGCTATAGCGCGTCGTTCGACAGTTTGAGGCCATGAGTAGCTTCACTTCAGGTATTATAACTTGTACGCGTCGTTGGAATTTGAATTTCGGAAGTCCAGAATTGAATTCGAAGGAAATTTCTAACTTCGGAAGCTTTAAGTTGGAAGAATTGATTATGGTGGGATTTTTGACTAAACGACCACGATATCGGGACTTGAAGGTTCTAACAAGTTCGTATGATGATTTTAACTTGGGCGTATATTCGGATTGGACTTTGGATGACCCGGGAGCATTTCGACGCCTAATGTGGAAGTTGGAAATTTGAAAGAATTTAAATTGGGTTGAAGTGCATTTCAATGTTATGGATGTCCGTTTGGTATTCCGAGTCTGGGAATAGCTCCGTATGGTGATTCTGGAAATGGGAGCGCGTCCGGAAGTGGATTTGGAGGTCCGTAGGTCATTTTGGGGTCATTTGGCGAAAGTTAGAAATTTGAAAGTTTTTGAGAAGCTTGACCGGAAGTGACTTTTTGAGATCTGGGTCAGATATCGATTTCGGAAGTTGGATTAGATCCGTAATGTTGAATGCGACTTGTGTGTAAAATTTGAGGTCAATCGGACGTGATTTGATAGGTTTTGGCATCAAATGTAAAATTTTGAAATTCTTAAGTTCATTAAGCTTAAATTGGGGTGTGATTCATGATTTTAATGTTGTTTGATGTGATTTGATGCCTTGAGCAAGTTCGTGTTATGTTTTTAGACCGGTGTGGGTGTTCGGTTTGGAGCCCCGGAGGCTCGGTTGAGTTTTAGTGTAGCTTCGAAGTGTTTTGTGAAGAAGTTAGATTGTTGGTTTTGGTGTGATCACATTTGCAATGTATAGGTCGCAAATACGACCATCGCATTTGCGCATTTGCGAAGCTGGGCTGCTGAGGGAAGGATCGCATTTGCGAAGCCATGATCACTTTTGCGAAGCCTGAAGAGTTCACATTTGCGGACTCTGTATCGCATTCGCGATGGAGGCCAAGTCTATCATGGGTCGCATTTCCGATGTTATTGTCACATTTGCAAAAACCCTGTCGCAAATGCAACATCTGCGACGGGAGCCCTAGGCTTTTTATTCCGATACTTAGCTCATTTCCCTCATTTCCCACTTGGACCTAGGCGATTTTGAGAGCATTTTGAGAGGGGGTTCCATGATCATCAAGAGGTAGTGATTTCTTCTAGTTGTGAGTTACATACAAGGTTTATATAAAGATTTAGACATGAAAATTTATAGAAAATTAGAATTTAGAAGAAAAACCTAGAAATCGGTATTTTTGGATTTTGACCACGAAATTGGGCATGGATTTTGAATAAATCATATATTTGAGTTCTTGAGGATATGGGTAAAGTTTATCTTCAAAAATCTTTGAAATCCGGGCACGTGGGCTCGAGGGTGATTTTATCGACTTTTCGGGCGGAGTTAGGAATTGTTATAATGAGTATTAGTGTAATGACCCGACCGGTCATTTTGAGCTCTAGAGTGTCGTTCAGCGGGTTGAAGTCGTAAGCAACTCCGTTTCAGGTATTATGACCCGTGGGCGTGGTCGGAATTGAATTCCAGGAAGTTTAGAATTGATTTGGAGAAAATCAACTAAGATAGGAATTTTGAGTAAACGGTCTCCGAATCAGGATTTGAAGGTTCCAGCAGGTTCGTGTGATGATTTCGGACTTGGGTGTATGTCCGGGTCGGGTTTTGGATAACCTGTGAGCGTTTCGGCGTATATTATGGAAGTTAGCATTTTAGAAGAATTTCATAAATTTGGGATTAAGTGCATATCAGTGAGGTTAATGCCCGTTTGGGATTCCGAGTCTATGAATAGCTCCGTATGGTGATTCTGGAATTGGGAGTGCGATCGGAAGTGAATTTGGATGTCTGTAGGTCATTTTGGGGTCATTTAGCTAAAGATAGCAATTTGAAGGTTTTAGAGAAATCCGACCGGAAAGGGAGGTTTTGATATTTGAGGTCAATCGGGCGTGATTTGATAGGTTTCGGCATCGAATGTAGAATTTTTGACTTTTAAGTTCTTAAAGATTTGGATTGGAGAGCGATTCGCCGTTTCAATGTTGTTTTATGTGATTTGAGGCTTCGAGCAAGTCCGTGTTATGTTATGGGATAGGTTGGTATGATTGGACGGGGTCCGGGGGCCTCGGGTGGATTCTGGGTGGTTAACGGATCAAAGTTGAAGTTGGAAAAAGAGCTGAAGTTGCTGTCATCTATTGTAACCGAACCTATGAGGCTTTGACTGCAGGTGCGACTTGGGCACCCAGGTGCGAGAGTGGGCAGGCTTGGCTGGGGACCACAGGTGCGATTGATTTTCCGCACCTGCGAAGCTGTAGGTGCGGATAGTGGGGCGCAGGTGCGATTTGGGCTGAAGTTGAGGAAAACCGCAGGTGTGGGAGATTTTGTCGCACCTGCGGGATCACAGGTGCGCAGGAAGGACCACAGGTGCGAAAATCGACCTGGCAAGAATGTTTTAAAACGAGAATTTTGGGTTCATTGTCTTCATTTCTTCATGGTTTAGGCGATTTTTGGAAGGCTTTTCAAGGGAGATTTCACCAAGCATCAAGAGGTAAGTGATTCCTTCTCATTTCCAAGTTGAATACAAGATCATTACATAAGTTTGATATGGGAAATTGTGGGAAAAATTGGGGTTTTTGAAGAACAACCTAGAAAGTGTAAATTTGGATTTTCAGCCACAAATTGAGCATGAATATTTGAGTAAATTATATATTTTAGTTAGTAAGGCTATGAGTAGAATGCATCTTCGAGAAATTTCGGATTCCGGGAACGTGGGCCAGAGGGCATTTTGGTCATTTCACAGCGCGGGGTTGCGAAACTATATAATTTGAATTTGTTGTGAGTATTTGGATGAATTTTAATTGCTTTGTCGTTATGTGGTAGTTTCGGAGCGTTGTGCATACGTTGGAGTCGTCGGAAGGGCTTGGAGGCCGGATATGGAAATTTCGGAGCGAGGTAAGTCTCCTTTCTAACTTTGTGAGGAGAAATTGTCCCCCTAGGTGAATTAATTTAGTATATGCTATTATCTTCGGGGGCTACGTACACACGAGGTGACGGGAGTCCGTGCATAGCTATTATTATGCCATGTCCGGGTAGCCTAGGACCCACTAGCATGCCTTATGTGTGTACCTGTAACCCTGCATGTAACATTAAACTGCTAATATGACCGAAAATATAATTGAATGTTTAAAAGAAAGCTAGAGTTCATATTGTTAAATCCTTTAGAAAGAGAATTGATTTCTCCGTGGATATATGTGTACTTGGATTGGGTTGTATCATGGAGTATTATTTAACTTGACAAATGAATTTCAAAAATAAAGATTTCAAAAACCTATATTTCATGTTTCTTTTAAAAAGGATTCTTATCGTTTCCTGAGAAAATCTGCTTCTTGATAAAAATGAGGATATATTATGTGAATATGGGTACATATGAGCACCTGATCGCATGTATGATTCGCGAGCAGGCTAGCCTTATTATTTTTATGTTGACCGTATCGTATGATCGATTCGCGAGCGGGGAAAATAGATGCATCTATGGTTCGAGCCGTTCGACCCTCCACAGTGCACATTTTATTATTGTTGGTCCGCGTCGTTCGACCCTCGGCATTGCCTGCACATGATATTTGCTAGGTAGTTGCTATGATATTTGTCTGATTATTGGCCTGAAATATTAAATTATCGATTGAAATGACAAAGATTTAAATTTATTAAAAAGACTTTTGGAAGAAGTTGTTCCTTCCCGTCAATATATTATTATCTGATTAAATCACCATGTTGATTAATTGTTAATACGACGAAGATATAAAGTGTCAAACGTGAACGGAATTGAAAGACATTTAAATCATGTTTTATAAATTGCCTATGATAAGACCATGCTTAGTGTCACTCTTAAATATTTTAAATGGACCTTTAGTAAGTGTCTAATTTGACCCCTCGTCACTACCTCTCTGAGGTTAGGCGCGCGACTTACTGAGTACATGTTATTTTTGTACTCATGTTACACTTGCTTTGCATTTTATTGCATAGGTACTTACATAGCAATGTGGAGGATTCGGAGACTTAGGCGAGCTGCATCATCCGGAGGCGATCCTCAGCTGACAGAGTCACCTTCATACTGTATCTATTTCATTTTAAATTTCCTTGTCAGTTGTATTTCGAACAAGCTTTGTAATGATTGTATAAATTCTTAGAAATTGCTCATGTACTTGTGACACTGGGTTCTGGGATATGTATTGGGATATAATTGTTTAAGTGAAATCTTTAGATCACTGTTTTTAAATAACATAATTTTATTTGATTATCATGTAATAAAGTGAACGGAAATATTTTCATAAATGTTAAAACCGAAAAGTTATTTCAATTAATTAATGATTTGGCTTGCCTGCCATTGTAGTCCGGCGCCATCACGACCTTAGGGATTTAGGGTCGTGACAATTAGAGTGTATATTTATTGATTTGCATATTTATTGACTAGTTTTGGAGCGATAGGTGTCGGTTCGAGTTGCTAGAAAGGTGTTGGAGCCGATTTTGGGACTTCGGAGCGAGGTAAGTCTTCTTTCTAACCTTGTAAGAGGAAAATTAACCCCATAGGTAAAATAGTTCAATATGTGCTTCTATCTGTGGGGGGCTACATACGCACGAGGTGACGAGAGTCCGTGCATAGCTACTATTATGCTTAAGTCTGGGTAGACTAGGACCCAAATCATGATATACTTGCGATATTTGCAACCTTATTGTTAATTTAAATTGCTTAAATCATATTGAACTTGGAAAAGAAACTTTTAAAAGTTTAAACTTTGTTTTCTTGACCATTACCTGAAAACTTGGCATTTTCTCAGATAATTGCTCTTTAATGAATTCTTGACTTGAGTGTTTGAATGTGTTTTTCTTTCATGGAGCAGGCCGAACACCTCGGCAGATTAAATAGATACATCTATGGTTCGCGTCATTCGACCTTCGGCAGTGCACAATTTATATTTATATGTTGGAACGGATCGTACGGCCTCGGCATAATTTGCGCATGATTGAAATGGTTGCCTTGGAATTCACAATAATTAATATTGCCTCTTCGGCCTGAGTTATAAATTGTTAAATGATGTAATATAAAATTGGAAATTTCTCATTTATAAAGGAACCGTTACATATTTCATGATATTGAGCTTACATCCGTCCTATTTATTCCATGCTTAAAAATATCACTGGTATTTTATGTATAGCCCATATTAAGTGTAGGAGTCGACCCCTCGTCATTACTTCTTCGAGGTTAGACGGGATACTTATTGGGTACGCGTTGATTTACGTACTCATACTATACTTGCTACACATTTTGTGCAGGTGAAATTATGCTTAGCAACCTTGTGAGAGCAGAGGTGTGTATGCATGCAGAGACTTAGATGAGCTGCACCCCTTTATCACGATCCACGGCCAGCAGAGTCTCCTTCGGAGTATTTATACTTGCTTTCCTGTGCAAATTTGTATTCCGGACAGAATTTGTATTTTATTTTATTTGCTAGTTGATTCTCATACACTTATGACGCCGGGTTTTGAATTTACTGTTTAATGAAGGAAAAATTTAAAATTCTGAAATATTAAGATGGGAACAAAATTGAGTATTTTTTGTTGGCTTGCTTGACAGTGGTGTCCCACGTCATTACGACCTTTAATTGATTTTGGATCGTGACAACAAAATTAATATATATGTAAGGCAATAGAAAATAAGAGTTTTATTATCACGAAATAGAAAGTACTCAATGATAACAATACAAAGCTACTAACATGCAAAAAAGAGAAGAAATTGCACCGTTATATAGGGAGGAAATTAACTTACGATCGAAGAAAAATATTTGATGCGCAATGGACTCCGCCATTTATTTGCTTTTTTATATCCATATTTTTAAGAGAAGAAGTCAAAAGGCCAAGGAGTGAAAAGAAAATTCTAAATTAAAAATATTACTGCACAAACATGATTGTTGACGTAGTTTTCTTGAGAAAATTATTCAACCTTAGTTCTGGATCTCTATACCAATTGTCATGTTGTATAGAAGCAATATGATTTTAAAAACTTCTAAGGCTCAAAGAGCACCACAATCTTGTAGGATTATTGTTTTGGTTAGAATAATAGTCAGACTTGCAAATGAATTTAGCCTTCATCATTTGGTTTAGTAGCATGTTCGTACCTTTTCAATGACTGAGACAAATATAAAATCCGAAAACTAAGAAGGTGAAGTGGCATGTCCTTTCTTCGGTCATATACAACATTTATCCTTTTCTCAAAATTTTAGCCCTTGTTATCAAATAAATATTATAATTATAAACTAAAACACCAAAAGAGAAGAGACAATAATATATAAGAGACTTAGAGAGGAAGGAACTATTCTTCTTAATTATTTCCAGTATACCAGTCATGAGCCAAAAGTGCTCTATTTATAGTTACAAAGGTTCATCCTCAAAACCAAAGAATGAAGTTACATATTAAATAGATACATATGAATACAAGTGATTCATGTATTTGATGTAAGAATTAAATGAACAACCGCTTTAGTTCATTGTATTTATAGCACTCCCTCTTGGATGTCCATTTAAAAGATAATGTGCCTCGTTAAAACCTAACTAGTAAAACCCAGTGGGAAAAAATCCAGTGAAGGAAAAAGAGTACACACATCTTGTAATACGCATCGAGTGTTGCCTCGTTAAAAACCTAATCAGGAAAATCCAATTTGGACAAATCTTTAGTTAAGGAAAAAATAGTACATCGCGTATTACTCCCCCTAATGAAAGCTTTATTTGATATATCGGAGACGACACATTCCAATATTATGTCTCAGCTTCTCAAATGTTGATGTTGGCAATGCCTTAATGAATAAATCTGCTAGATTCTCACTGGAACGGATTTGTTGAACATCTATCTCACCATTTTGCTGAAGATCATGTGTGAAAAAGAACTTTGGTGAAATGTGCTTTGTTCTGTCTCCTTTGATATATCCTCCTTTAAGTTGAGATATGCAAGAAACATTGTCTTCATACAATATCGTTGGAATCTTCATTTTTAAAGAAAGACCACACAATTGTTGAATATGTTGAGTCACTGATCTCAACCATACACATTCTCGACTAGCTTTATGAATAGCTATTATCTTTTCATGATTGGAAGATGTAGCAGCTAAAGTTTATTTTGTTGAACGCCATGAAATAGTTGTACCCCCACAAGTAAATAGATAGCCCGTTTGAGATCGGGCTTTATGTGGGTCAGACAAATAACATGCATCTGCATAACCAATCAATGCAAAAGTTATATCTGGTCGAGTATTATTTGCAAGATACATTAGTGCCCCAATTGCACTAAGATATGGAGTTTCGTCACCAAGAAGCTCTCCTTCATTTTCGTGAGGTCGGAATGGATCTTTGTTTATATCAAGTGATATCATAACCATCGGGGCACTCAGTGAATGTACTTTATCCATATAAAAACTCTTTAGAATCTTTTGGTATAAGTTGATTGATGGACAATAATTTCATCTTTCATATCCTCAATTTGTAGACCAAGACAAAATTTTGTCTTTCCAAGATCTTTCATTTCAAACTCTTTCTTCAAACAATCTACTCCTTTTGAAAGTTTCCCAGGATTTCCAATGATATTTAGATCATCAACATACACAGCGATTATAACAAATTCAGATCCAGACCTTCTTATAAATACACAAGGACAAATTGGGTCATCCTTATACCCTTCTTTCAGCAAATACTCACTCAGGCGATTATACCACATTCGCCCTGATTTTTTCAATCCATATAAGGATTTTTGAAGCTTTATTGAACAAGTATCCCGAAGACTTTTATTAATTTCAGGAACTTTAAGCCCTTCGGGGATTTTCATATAAATTTTGTTGTCTAATGTGCCATACAAGTAGGTTGTGATAACATCCATCAGACACATATCAAGTTTTTCATGGACTGCCAAATTTATAAGATACCTGAAAGTGATTGCATCCACCACAGGAGAATATGTCTCCATATAATCAATGTCAGGTCTTTGCGAAAATTCTTGTGCAACAAGTCGTGATTTATATCTAATGAATTAATTTTTATCATTTCGTTTACGCACAAAAACCCATTTGTATCCTACTTGTTTTATTCCTTCAGGTGTTCGGACTATACGTCCGAATACTTCACATTTTTCAAGTGACGCTAATTCTGCCTGGATAGTGTCTTTCCATTTTGGCCAATCATTTCTTTGTCTACATTCATCAACAGATCTTGGTTCAAGATCCTCATCTTGTTGCATTATCTCAACAGCAACATTATAAGCAAAAATGTTGTCGACAATAATATTATTTTTGTTCCACCTTTTTCCCATAGAGACATAATTTATTGAGATCTCTTCATTCTTATTATTTTCAGGTACCTGGACCTCCTCTGAGGTCTTAACATCTGTTATGTCACGGGGCTCTTTGATCAATTGCCTCCATATTATGAACTCCTAGATCATTTGTTCCTTTTCGCTTTCGAGGATTTTTTTATCTTTGGAACCAATTGGTCTACCACGTTTCAAGTGTGGCTTAGACTCACTTGTATTTATGGATTGTCCAACTGTGACAACAATTCGAATAGGAGCATTAGCAGATGGAATATGTGACTTAGTCACCCTTGGTAGGTTAGTGAATACATCTGGCAGTTGATTTGTAATATTTTGCAAATAAATTATCTTTTGAACCTCGTGTTCACATTTCTTTGTTCGAGGATCTAAATAAGATAATGATAATTCGTTCCAATCTATCTCTTTTTGCAACTTCTTATTTTCTCCCCCTAATATTGGGTATATCAATTCATCAAAATGGCAATCAGTAAATCTTGTCGTAAATAAATGTCCAGTCATAGGTTCCAAATATTTTACTATAGAAGGAGATTCATACCCAACATATATCCCCAACCTTCTTTGGGGTCTCATCTTTGTGCGTTGTGGTGGAGCAATTGGGACATATATTGCACATCCAAATATTTTAAGATGGGAAATATTTGGCTCCTGGCCAAAAGCCAATTGTATTGGGGATTCTTTATGATAACTTGTGGGTCTGATCCGCACAAGAGCTGCTGCATGCAAAATAGCATGGCCCCATGCTGAAATGGGAAGTTTTATTCTCATAATCATTAGTCTAGCAATTAATTGGAGACGTTTGATCAATTTCTGCTAGACCGTTTTGAGTATGAACATGAGCAACAGGATGCTCAATTGTTATCCCAGTAGATATGCAATAATCATTAAAGGCATGGGACGTAAATTCACTAGCATTATCAAGACGAAGTGTATTAATTGCATAATCTGGAAACTGTGCTCTTAATGTTATTAATTGAGCTAGTAACCTCGCAAAGGCCAAATTACGGATTGATAACAAGCACACATGTGACCATCTTGTAGATGCATCTATTAAAACCATATAATATCTGAATGGTCCACATGGAGGGTGTATGAGCCCACATATATCACCATGTATACGTTCCAAAAATGCAGGAGATTCAACTCCAACTTTAATTACTGATGGTCTAATAATCAGTTTCCCTTGGGAGCATAAAGCACAAGAAAATTCTTTACTTAGAAAAATCTTCTGGTTATTTAATGAATGACCATGTGAATTCTCAATTATTTTGCGCATCATATTATAATCGGGATGGCCCAACCAGTCATGCCAAATTATAAAATCATTAGTAAACTTCTTGTTTACTATGGCATGTGATTAAACTACACTAATATTAGTGTAGTATAATCTGGAGGAAAATGCGGAAAGTTTTTCAAGCACATACTTCTTTTCCTCTTTTATTGTAGTAATATAAAGGTATTCAACCTTTCCTTCATTTTTGGTCTCAATATGATAGTCATTTTGGCGAATATCTTTGAAACTTAACAAGTTTCTTTGAGACCTACTACAATATAATACATCATTAACAGCCAATATAGTTCCTCCTGGTAGTAATACAGTCGCTCTTCCAGAGCCCTCAATTAATTTTGTACTACCAGATATTGTAATTATATTGGATTCTCTCATGATTAAATAAGAGAAATATCTCTTATCTTTTATTATGGTGTGTGTCGTAGCACTATCCAGAAGACATATTTCTTCTTTATTATTCATACAGCTAACCGAAGACTGGAAAGTTTTCATATTCTTTAAGAAGAAAAAATACATCATAAGTAATATTGAATATTTTAAGAACAAAAGAAACTCTATTTATGAAATTAAATACCAACAACATAAAAAGTTTTATTCAAATATGAACTTCATAAAAAAAATACATTTATTCTTATAATTTTTTTTTCAATAATAAGTCTTCAGTTATGATGCTCAAAGAAGTCTTCAGCTTCTAAATGAGTAATATCCGCAAGACCTTCAAAAATATCATCTTTATAGGCAAGGTTTGCTTCAACTTTATCATGGTTATTTATAGGGTCCTCATCATCATTTTGAAAGGTGAAGTTAGTCTCAACCTTACTTTGTTTTCCTTTTATGGAGGCTTGATAAAGTTTGACAAAATGTGCAGGCGTACGATAAATTCGTACCCAATAATTTTTCATACCATATCGGTAGACATTATTGCCTTTGCCTTTTGAAGGATTATTCTGAGAACCCTTATTGTTCTCTTGTTTATAACGACCACCAGCATGACGATTTATTTCGTCTCTTGCCATGCCCACATATATTTATACGACTATGATAATTATTTTGTCTTCTTTCAGAAATTTGATTTATCGCTATCACATTCGCTTCTGGGAATGGAGCTGATCCGGTACTGGGGTGGACTTCACGATTTTTCATTAAAATCATTTTCACACTGCCATTTTTAACATTAGTATGAGCCATTGGGACCTGAACCCAATGTCTTACTCATATGAGACGTGTTAGACCATAATATGATGTGACCTGAACCCAACATCTTATCATCATGGTGCACCAGGACTTGAACTTGGTTTCTTACCCTCATGGTGCAGTGGGACTTGAACCCACTGTCTTATGCTCATATAATATTTATCACAAATTATCTCATTCTCTTTATAGAATGGAACATAATTTTAGATCGCCACAAATTCAAGTTTTGATAAATTTAATATAGTATAAAATTATCTTACTAAATAGTTTAATTAATCTACATGATTAAAAAAAATTATAACAAGTATTATGCCTTAAAAACTTTGGGTATAAATATACACATGTCATGAAGTCATATTAATAGTAGTGAATAAAGAATAAAGTTACATATTAAATAGATACATATGAATACAAGTGATTCATGTATTTGATGTAAGAATTAAATGGACAACCACTTTAGTTCATTGTATTTATAACAGCCCTTTCAAATTTTTCCCTTTGTTTTATTTTAAAAGTCAAAGTCATTTCTTGAATGACACCTTTTTTGGAAAAAAAAGGCACCCTTTCGGATGAAGAGTTTTTTTAGTAATAATCTATAAGTAAGAACATTAAGGATAGTTAAAAATATATTTAAGTAATTTAACTTTTAAATTAAGAGCTTTCTACTTTTATAATAATTAGTCTTAAGGTACACGCGCGGCGCGTGTACCCTATACCAATAATATAAAACTTGAAAAAATTATATACAACATTAATAATGTCACGATCCGGAATCCCTACCGTCGGGACCGTGATGGCACCTAACATTACATTTGCTAGGCAAATAAACGTTAGAGATTTATTAGCCAATTCTCTTACATTAAGTGATTATCAATAAATAAGATATAATTAGTCGAAATAAATGCGAAAATATATAATTAACAACTTTGATTATATACTATTACTATCCAGAATCCGGAGCCATAATCCACGAACATACTAAGATTTTTCTACAAGTATTTGTCCGAAAGAAAAATACAATTGTTTGCGAAATAATGAAAACAGTAAAGTATGGGGTATAGGAGGGGACACCAGGGCCTGCAGACGCCAACATGACTACCTTCGGTCTCCTAGTAGTGAATCCTACAGCCAACCTCTCGATCAGCCCGAACCTGCTCCAAAATTTGCACAGGAAGTATAGAGTACAATATCAGTACAACCGATCCCATGTATTGGTAAGTGCCGAGCCTAACCTTGACGACGGAGTGACGAGGCTATGGCGGGACACTCACAATATAATCTGCATACGGTATATAATAAAAGCAGAAAGAAGATAGAATAAAGTAAAGTAGTAACTTGCAAGAAGTAAATACAGTACCCAAAGTATTTCATCAATGTTCAGCTACTACCAAATCCTTAAGTGCAATTTAGGACTACCGTACATCTAACACAGTCAAGTGAAAGTATAAACATATAGATTGTTGTGGTGCGCAACCCGATCCCAACGTACATATCATATTCCTCCCTTATTTCCTATTAATAACATAACCAACAAAACATAAATAAAAGTATTGCGACGTGCGACCCGATCCCACCATATCTCAATAATCACAATCACATTTCACCCGTATTTCACCACAATCTACCCTTATTACACCTGTTACAGCGTGCAACCCGATCCCACCGTACAATGTCATTTCACCTTTATTCCTCCTCAATATATCACCCTTATTCCACCTGTTGCGGCGCGCAACCCGATCCTGCCATATCAGTATTAATTACTCGGTAAGTACAGAAATTTCAAAATTCAACACAAAACCCTTCATGATACTTAAACTTCAAACCTAAGCAAATGGAAAGCTTTTACACTATGAAACTTCACACAAGTAATACTACTCAGTGTCACGACCCATTTTTCTCCCTCTAAAAGACGCCGTGACTGCACCTAGTCGCTACGACTAGGTAAGCCTATAAATATTGAAGTAACAGAAAATTAGGAAAATAAAGGAACAACTAAGCATCAATAACGACTATATAAAGGTAAAATGCCGCTCGACATATACAAGTAAAACCAATTTGCCAATTATACACAACACTTCCCAAAACCCGAAACCATGAGTCACAAGCTCTACGAAGTCTATCTACAATTTGCTATACAAAGAGTCTAAGAAGTATAGGAAGGAAACAAAGTAAAAGATAGAGGAGGACCCCGAGGATCTGCGGACGTGTGCAGATATACCTTGAAGTCTCTAGTGGGTGCTGCTGCTGGACTAATAGTGAGGCGGACAAGAGGTACATGGATCTGCACACGAAAACATGTAAAGGAAGGGTGTGAGTACACCACAATAGTACCCAGTAAGTGCCAAGCCTAACCTCGATCGAGTAGTGACGAGGTTAGGTCAGGGCCTTACTGGTATAAATATAATGAAATAAGATAGAAAGAAATATATTACAGTAAAACAAATACGAAAATATACAGGAATAGAAGTCAAAGAAGCCCTCAGCTCATAAAACAATAATAACAACAGGGGGATCTCCCATGATACCATCCCGTAGTCTCAAACGTAAATGTGCAGGGGGATCTCCCGTAATGCCGTTCCGTAGTCCCAAAGGAAATATGCAGTGCTGGGGGATCTCCCGGAATACCGTTTTGTAGTCCCAAAATAAATATGAAGTACAGGGGGATCTCTCGGAATGTCGTTCCGTAGTCCCAAAGTAAAAATGTAGCTCAACTAATAAACACAACAGTTACAGTAAGAAACCTACAGTTTAGGCTAAGTTCAAACGAAGGAAAACAGGAATTTCACTAAACATTCTGCACAGAGTTCAAATAGACAGCCAAACCACGTAGGCATGCTTCTCTAATCTAAACAAGGTAGTCACATATGCTAGAGTAGTTCAAGCAAGGAGAAAACAGGTTATGATTTAATGAAAAATGGAGTTTTACAACAAATATCCCGTGTACGTACTCGTCACCTCACGTACATGACGCTCATATATCAAACAGTACCAAAATCCTAAGGGGAAGCTCCCCACACAAGGTTAGGCAAGCTACTTACCTCGAATCAAGCTCAAATCAATCTGAAACCACGCTCTTGCCACGAGTATCCAACTCTAAGTGGCCCAAATATAATCAAATCAATTACATGACGTAATTATAGCTAGAAGTAACTAATTTAGCTAATAAAATCGAAGCTAAGGCAAGAAAACAGAAAAACGTCCAAAAAGCCTCCCCGGGCCCACATCTCGGAATCTGGTAAAAGTCACAAATTATGAACACCCATTCACTCACCAGTCTAACCATACCAAATTCACTCAAATCCGATAACAAAATCTTGATCAAAATCCCAAAATTCGGCGTAACAACTTTTCTCAAATTTTCCCCAATTTTCCTCCCCAAATCTGAAATTAATGATAAAATCAAGCATAGATTAGTGGGATTTAATCATAAAGGATTTAGAAATCATTACCCAAAAACTTCCTCCGAAAATCTCTCCAAATTTTGCCTTCTACCGAGCTCTAAATCCATTTTTGTGAAAATGAACTCAAACCCTCGTTTTTGAACTTTAAATTCTGCGCAGTGATTTCTTAATCGCGATCGCGGAAACACCATCGCGATCACGAAGAACAACTTCCCTACCTCAGACATTTACTCTATGCGAACGCGTAACACCTCACGCGAACACAATGCACTAGCTGCCCACACCTACGTGATCGCAATTGACCTCACGCGACTGCGAAGAGTAACACTCAACTCTACTACTGCCTCACTTCTTCTTCGCGAACACGGCCTAGCCCACGCATTCGCGATGCACCACTTGACAAACCTACGTGATCGTGTCCCATTCTTAGAGAACACGAAGAACTAACTTGGCTGGTCTCCCAGATGCTCTATAGGATCGGGAGCCTTCTTACGCGATCGCGATGAAGGAAACCAACTGCAGAACATCAGAAAAATCTGCCAACTCCCTAAGTCCAAAAATGACCCGTTAGGCATCCAAAACACGCCCGAGGCCCCCGGACCTCAAGTAAACATATCAACCAATCATAAAACACCATACGAACTTAGTTGAGCATTCAAATCACGTCGAATAACATCAAAACATGAATTATGCACGGATTCAAGCCTAATGTACTTTGAAATTCCTAAATTCTACAAACGACGTCGAAACATATAAAATCATGTCCGGATGACTTAAAATTTTACACAAAAGTCAAAAATGACACTACGAACCTACTCCCACTTCCGGAATTCTATTCCGTCCTCGATATCAAAATTTTCATTGCAGACCAAAATCACCAAAAATCCAACTTTCGCCAATTCAAGCCTAAATCTACTACGGACCTCCAAATCACATTCCGGACGCGCTACTAAGTCCAAAATCACCTCACAGAGCTAATGGATTCATAAAAATTCAAATCTGACGTCTTTACACACAAGTCAACATCCGGATGACTTTTCCAACTTAAGCTCCCAAATAAGAGACTAAGTCTCTCAATTCGTTTCAAAAACCAACACGAACACTCCCGACCACCCATTATAGCAGAATAAGATACGGAGAGAGCAGTTAATAGGGGATCGGTGCTCTAACTCTCAAAATGACTGACCGGGTCGTTACACTCAGCGAGACCAATTCAGAATATATCATAAAAACACCGATAAACCAGCTTAAGCAAATAATAGGAGACAATGAAGCTACAGAATAACTAATACCTTCAAAAAAGGGAAACAATGTCTAACAAGTAGCAATTAGGCATGTGAATACAAGTAAAACATGTAACAATTAAAGTAGTGAAACAGACAATACGAAAGGAATGGGAAGGAAACATGCAAAACAGATAACTTGGCAGCGCATAAGTACTCGTCACCTCATCTATACGCCTCTCACATGAATTTCATATAGAAAATAGGTCGAGGGTTCCTAATCCCTCAAGTCAAAGTTAGACACAACACTTACCTTGCTCCACTTGCCACTCAATGCTCAATCACCACTTTTCCTCTAGTATCCACCTCCAAACCACTCGTATCTAGCCACAATTAACTCAATAACATCAATTATTGCTAAAGGAATCAATTAAAATGTATAAATTTGATTTCCCAAACTTTCCCCCAAAAAGTCAAAAATTGACCACGGGCCCCCTTGGTCAAAACTCGAGGTTCGGACCAAAACCCATTCACCCCCGAGCTCGATTATAAAATCAGTTTTGAAATATATTTCTAAATTCCAATTTCCCAAAAATTTCTAATTCTACCCAAACTCCCAATTTCTACCATGGAAATCCTAGATTTTAGGTTGAAAATTCATGAAATGTAATGGGTAATTGAAAGAAAGTGGTTTAGAATCACTTATAACACTTTGGGGGAGAAAATAGCTTGGGAGAATCACCTCTAGGCCGTCTAGCTTTTGAAAATTTGAAAGAATGGCTTAAGTCCCGTACTGGGATTGTTTAAGAGCTGGGCGACATTGTTCATCGCGTTCGTGAGGGAACTGTCGCGTTCGGGAAGAGCATAGCTTGCCAAGCTTATGCAATCACGAAGGCTACTCCCCCCTGGCCTATGCGTTCACGAGCCCTTGCTCGCGTTCACGATTAAGAGATGGTTGACACCTCCCCAGGTCCCTATCACTACGCGTTCGCATTGAGCTAGACGCGTTCACGAAGGGTAAAGCCCTCATCACTCTGCATTTGTGACCCAGCCTTCGCGATCGCGAAGAAGAAAAAGCCAGCCAACCAGTTTCTACTTCGCGTTCGCAAGAGTGTCTTCGCGAACACTAAGAAGGAAACCAGAAGGCACTTGAAACTGCAGAAAAAACCAGATCTTTTTCTATGTCCAAAACATACTGTCGCGTTCGCGAAGAACAGAGCTTGCCAAGCTTATGCGATCACGAAGGCTATTCCCCCTGGCCTGCGCGTTCGCGAGCCTTTGCTCGCGTTCGTGATTAAGAGATGACTGACCCCTCCCCCAGGTCCCTACCACTATGCGTTCACGTTGAGCTGGTCGCATTCGCGAAGGGTAAAGCCCCCATCGCTCTGTGTTTGTGATCCAGCCTTCACGTTCGCGAAGAAGAAAAATCCAGCCAGCCTAGTTTCTACTTCGCGTTCGCGAACGCGAAGAAGGAAACTAGAAGGCACTTGAAACTGCAGAAAAAATAGATTTTTTCTAAGTCAATAATATCCCATAGACTATCCAAAACTCACCCGAGCCCTCGGGGCTCCAAACCAAACATGAACACAAGTCCTAAAACATCATACGAACTTGCTCGTGCGATCAAATCGGCAAAGTAACACCTGCAGCTACGAAATTGAACACCTAATCGAATGAAATTTTCAAGAAAGATTTAAAAATTCTATTTTCACAACCGGACTTCCGAATCACGTCAAACTAACTCCATTTCTTACCAAATTTTACAGGTAAGTCATAAATATTATATTGGACTTGTACTGGCTCTAAAACTAAAATACGGATCCGATATCAACAATGTCACGACCCGAATTTCCATCGTCGGAACCGTGATGGCGCCTAACAATCACTTTCTAGGCAAGCCAACATTTGAGGCTCAATAAGCAACAAAACCTTAAAATCCATAACGATCAACAACAATTAACACATAACAAATTAATAAGAAAGCGGAAATTCTTAACAAACCCGAATATCTATACATAACTACCTATGATATTGAATCACAACTCACCGACTTCTATGATTTATCTACAAATATTTGGTTGAAGAAAAAGTACAATTGTCTATGAGCCAACAAAACAGTAAACTGAGGCAGGTAGAAGGGGACTTCAGGGTTTGCGGACATCAGCAGATCTACCTTGGGTCTCCTGTATAGGGAAGTCAGCAAGAAATCTCAGAATCAACTCGGACCGACAGCTGAATCTTCATAGGAAGTGCAGAGTGTAGTATCAGTACAACCAACCCCATGTACTTGTAAGTGTCGATCCTAACCTCGGCGAAGTAGTGACGAGGCTAGGACAAGACACCAAAAAATAACATGTGCAGTATAATCATACATATAGCAATGATAGTAATAAAATAAATAAGACAGGAAATATTGGGAAGGGGACATGCTGAGTGGTTCACAATGTAAGAAATCAGAAACAATGATAAAATCGGATCAATCAAAATTCCTTAAACAGATAAATCAAGTAAAAAGAGTAAGGAAATTGCACGGCATCACCTTTAGTGCTTTTACTCTCAACCTCACCATATGAAACAACATAACGACACGGCACCACCCTTCGTTCATTAACTCTCTCATAATATAAAACGGCATCACCCTTCGTGCATTATTACTCACGAAACATGGCATGACATCACCCTTCGTGCATTAACACTCGCTCACAACAATGGCACGGCATCACCCTTCGTGCTTTACACTCTTCCTCACCATAACAAGGAACAACAACCACGGAGAGGTAGACATATCAAAATCAGTCTTACTTCAGCATTTAAATGCCACAATAGCAACCTCAACTTCGAGCCAATACTCAGCAAATACCAAATTTCAGTAAAACATGATAAAAGTTGCTCAACATAACAAAATGCTAAGCTAAGCATGAACAATACGATTAAAGACTACAACAGTTACAAGAATAAGACTCACTCGCATTCTATGACTCGACAACAACACATAGGTGCTCACCACCTCACCTATACATTGTATTCAACAACCAAACACGTAACAAATAGTCAAATAATACCTAATCCCTCAAGCCAAAGTTAGACACGAAACTTACCTCTCTCCAAAGGCCGAATTCAAAGCTCAACCATTGCTTTTCCTCTAGATTCCACCTCCAAACCACTCGTATCTAGTCATAATTAACTTAATAACATTAATTATTGCTAAAGAAATAGATTTCAATACATAACTATAGGTTTTCCAAACTTTCCCCCAAAAAGTCAAAAATCGACCCGGGGCCCGCTTGGTCAAAACTCGAGGTTCGTACCATTCACCCATTCACCCGCGAACCCGAATATGTAATTAGTTTTGGAATCCAACCCCAAATCGAGGTCTAATTCCCCAATTCGAAAAAACCCCCAATTCTCCCGAAATCCCTAATTCCTACCATGAACACCCTTGATTTTAGATGGAAATTTCATGAAATACAATGGGTAATTGAAGGGAAATGGCTTGGAATCACTTACCAACACTTTGAGGAAGAAATCGTACTTTTGAAAATCGCACATAGGTCTTCTATCTTTTAAAAATGTGAAGAAATTGCTTGAGTCCCGATATAATTGAACTCACGACTTTCGCACATGCGGTGCAGAGGTTGCACCTGCGGATCCGCTTTTGCGCACCAGGTGTCCGCTTCTGTGGAAAAGGATGTGCCGACTGGAGCCGCATCGGTGGACAGGTTCCGCTCATGTGGTCCCACTCCAGCAGAGAAAATCTCGCATCTGCGGAAACTAGCCTCCCATCCTTGGGTCGCACCTGCGGAGTTTGACTCACACCTGCAAGCAAATCAGATCTAGTGCGGGCACACCAGATCTGGTGCACCAGCAGCCCTGTTGAGTTTTGAACCCAAATTACACATCGTCTGAATGGCACCCGAGCCCTCGGGGCTCCAAACCAAGCATTCACACAAGTGTAAAATATCATACGGACTTGCTCGTGCGATCAAATCGCCAAAATAACACCTAGAACTATGAATTTAGCATCAAATCGCATGAAATTCTCAAGAACACTTTAATATTCTTATTTTCACAATCGGACGTCCGAATCAAGTCAAATCAATTCCGTTACTCACTAAATTTCACAGACAAGTATTAATTATCATAACGGACCTGTACCTGGCTCCGAAACCAAAATATGGACCTGATACCAATAAAATCAAATATTAACCGATTTCTTAAAACCATTAAAATTTCAGTCTTTCAATTTTTATAAAAAATTCATCTCTCGAGCTAGGGACCTCAGAGTTCGATTCCGGGCATATGCCCAGGTCCCATATTTCATTACAGACCCACAGGAACCTTTAAAACACGGGTCCGGTTCCGTTTACCCAAAGTCCACTAAAATCAACTTTTTAAGGCAAAACTCTTTATTTTCATCATTTTTCACATAAAAGTTTTCCGAAAATCACGCCCGGAATGCACACGCAAATCGAGGAGGGTACAAATCAGATTTTTAAGGCTAAAAGTGTGAAATTGAGTTCTAAAGCATAAGATGACCTTTTGGGTCATCACAAACAAGATCAAACATAAATAAATCTTAAAATCATTAATCATTCAAACTTTTAATTTTTTATCAAAATTTCATATCTCGAACTAGGGACCTCGGAATTCGATTTCGGACATATGCCCAGGTCTCATATTTCGATACAGACCGTTTGCTCAAAACGTTGACCGAAGTCAACTTAAATGAATTTCTAAGGCAAAATTCTTATTTTTTATCAACTTTTATCATATAAGCCTTCCGGAGAAACTCCCGAACTGTGCACGCAAATTGAGAAAGGCATAAATGGGATATTTAAGGATTCAGAACACAAAATTTAGTTCTAAAACATAAGATGATCTATCGGGTCATCACAATTAAACTTTGTATATTTTACGTGCAATTATTAAGTGCCATTTGATAGTTTTTTTAGAATTTGAAGTATAGTTTAAGAGTAATTGGGCTAAGTTTATCTAATAATAATATTTGGTAGTATTTGTATATAACCAAAGACTGAAATATAATTTTCACAAAAAAATTTCTCTATATTTCTATTTTTATTATTACTAAGATAATTAAATTATATAAAATTAATTAGTTTAATTCTATGATTAATATAATTTGAATTAATGACGGTATTTTTCAAATATCTTACAAAATATTAATAAATAAGTTTTTTGTCATTTTGAAGTTCTAATATTAGAAAAACTAAAACGAAAGATATTATTATGCTACATAATTCAAATAAGGATATGAGTTGAGTTGTCTAAGGTAAAATCTTAATTTATTTAAAATTCTAAATATTAGAATTTCCTCCATAATCCAAATATAGAAATATTTAATAATCAATGTTTTGCTGATATAAAAGTCTTAAATATTTAAAAACAATTATATTATCATTTTTCAAAATGATTAAGTTAAAAGTATTTTACCTTGTTTTTCAATTATAGCGAGTTGTATGTTTATGTTTTCAATTTATTTCCATATATTTTTCCCGCATTGAGTTTAGAAAAATCCGAGTACCAACTGATATTATACATGATATTTAAGATAAAACTTATATAATCCAAAGAAGGATGAAATGTACAAAATTTAGTTGATTTAAAACTTTTAACTCTGAGCACAATTTTTTTTTTTTAAATTGCATAATAAAAATCATTACAATATGTTTCAATTATAAAATAAAAGTTAATATACAACTAACATGTAGGTTTTTGAAAATAATAAATATCAATATAAATCTTATATGGTTCAATAAAATTGAGAAACACAATACAAAGGAGAATGAATTTAAAGTAAAATAAAGTGAAAATAAGAGAGATATTCACTACCTGATGAGAAAATATTCATTAACAGATTAGAGTATTAGATAATATATTTATAATGAGTAACAGATGAAAATATTTTTTTTTAATACACTCAATGTCAATTACTATTATTTATTCACACAAAAGTCTTTACATAAAATTTTTGATAAACTTGTTCGTAGTTATCATGGATTTGGTAACGATACTCCAAAAAAAAAAGGAAGAAAAATTATATAGGACCTATGATAAACAAAAACAATGTGAATTTTAATTTGATTCTTTCGACTCTTTATATTTACCGTTCAATTTAATACCATAAAGAAAGTATAGGTTATCAAAAATTTCTATATTAGGCTTTATATATTACTTAAATACTATGTTTATTTTATAGCTCCATAAGGTAAAATTTTAATTGATATTTAAGTTCTAAATATTTAGATTTCCTCCGTAGTAGTTCAAAAAAGGTACTCATTTAATATGAAAGATATTAGTAAAATCTTAATTATTAGCTAATTAAATTATTATTTTGCCTAATGTGAAATCTATTTTTAAAGGGCAAAAAAGGCGAACGACATTTCGCTTGGGACCTTCGTGTTTTTAATATAACTAGTATTAGAGTATGCGCTTTGCACATTTATCCTATCTCAATAAGTACTTTTTAAATATATATATATATAAATATATATATATAAATGTTATATTAAAAATTATGTTTGAGTTATAAAATAAAAATGCTAAGTATTGATCTTAGATAGCTAACTTAATAAAGAAAGAAACTGCAAAACGAAAGTGGTTAATCATGAGTTACTATATTCAACTTAAAAGAATTCTAGTTTTATAATTTTGTCACCTCAAATCCACAAGTTATTATGCTCTTTTTTATTCTGGCTAGCAATGTCATATACTCATTGTTGACCCAAGTTATTGCATAGTTTTGAATATTGACAAATGTCTGACGAGTTGAACCAGGTCCATCAGAGCACACATAGTTGACCTGACACGTTGGCACATGAACCGTATATGCATAGGAGATGAATGTGATTGTGAAGTATCAATGAACAAAGAGAGTGTCTCCTAATGCGAAAAGGTTGCAAATTGATAAAAAAATAGAAGTTGAATTCAGCAAGGACAGTAACGAAGGAAGGAAGTTGAGTTTAATACGAACTCTTTCTCCCAGGAAGAGTTGTACCAGAACTGAACGACAAACTCAACAACTGACTGTATAAATAATTGAAGTATTCTTGCTTGAATTACCAACGCACAAAAGCAGAAATTTATCAAGAATTGAAAGAAAAATTCCCAGAGATTTTGCAAGCAGAATTATTGTGCGATACAAAGGCTACAAACCAGCTAGAATAACCAATTCCATCTGTTTGTCATTGAGTCTAATTGGTTGTAGTAGGCGATTTGATATTGTATCTTTTCAGCTCTTATAGAAGCAATTGTAATAGGTACACATTGTTCAAGTTAGAGTTAACTTGAAGCTTATAGCAATTAGCTGGAGGCTAGTTACTACGAAGGGATTAGAGTTAGTCCTGGGATTACAAAAGAGTTTATTTTGTAAGTCCCTTTGGCTCAGAGTTTTAGTGAAGAGTTTGAGCAAATCCTACTGAGGAGTAGGTCGTGGTTTTTTCACCTTATGAGCCAGGTGTTTTCCACATAAAAACCTCTGTGTTTTTACTTTATTGCTTTTATCATTCCGCAATAGTAGAAGTTGGAACACCAAGAAGAACCAGGTTCTTCTAGAGAGACAACACTCGAAAAATTGGATACCACACAAATTAATCTATCTTCTTGTGTGGTATTGACGTCTAAAACATCATTTGGTATCAGAGCAGGTTATCCTTGATAAGGTTAACACCTTAGAAAAGATCAAAATGAGTGCACCACCTGGAAACTGGGAGGGTCAATCAACTACAAGGCCACCACTCTTCAATGGCCAGTATTACTCTTAGTGGAAAAACATGATGAATGACCACCTAACTGGAGAAGACTATGAACTCTGGGACATAGTCACTGATGATCCTCTAGCTACCATGATGAAGACTGCTGAAGGTATAGATGTACCAAAGACTAGAGCTAACTGCACTGCTGAGGATCTGAAGAAATGGGAGAAGAATGCAAAGGCCAAAAAGTGGCTAGTGTGTGGACTAGGTCCAGACGAGTACAACAGAATCCAAAGTTGCACCACTGAACAAAGAGATCTGGGATACCTTGCAAGTAGCCTATGAAGGAACACCTCGGGTAAAAATGTCAAGAGGTACTCTAATATACTCTCAATATGAAAATTTCACTATGAAAGAAGGAGAGACTATCCAAGAGATATACACAAGGTTCACAACCTTGACTAATGAACTGAAGTCTCTTGGAAGTGTCATTCTTGAAGAGGACAGGGTTGAGAAGATCCTGACAAGGGTCTTGCCTATTTCCTGGGAAAGCAAAATCACTGCTATCCAGGAATCCAAAAATATGGCAACCCTGAGATTGGATGAGCTGACTGGAAACTTCAGTGCCTATGAACTCAGAAAGCAGACAATGAAGATGGATGGTCCAAATAAGGAGAGGAGTCTAGCACTAAGAATCACTGAGGGAGTAGATCTGGAGGAAGATGAGATGGCCATGATTACCAAAGAATTCATAAACTTTCTCATGAGGAAGAAGGGCATCTCTAGAGAAGGAAACTACAACAAAGAAAAAGCTCCAGAAAGGCCAACCAACGAGGGATGCTACAAATGTGGTAAGACTGACCATCTCATCAAAAACTATCCTCAGTGGGAAGTAGAATTGAAAAAGGAGAGATATGAAAGAAGGAATAGGTCCAACCTAAGAAAACCACAACAAAATCTATGGTTGCTGCTTGTGGGGAAAGTTCAGATGAAGAATCAGAAGATGGTGAGAATGAAGATCAGGCGCTCATGGAAATTGGAGAATTCGATGAGGAATCACATGAAGAACCAGAGGTAAGTATCTCCCATCTTAAAAACAAAACAAAGTTCCTATCTAAGGAAAAACTCTCTGAGTTGCTACTTGATTTCATAGATGATTCTGAGGAAACAACCAAAGAGAAGGATCAAATCTCTACAGAATGTGAAGTGCTAAAACAAAAATGCATGAACCTGGAAATCAGACTTGGTGAATCTGAAAAGAAAAACATTGTCTTGTTGAACTAGGTTCATCCACTTGAAACTGAGATTCTAGAACTAAAATTTGAAAACTTAAAGCTAAATCTAGGATCCAGTAAAAAGGTTGTTGATCATTCTCATATCATGTTAGAAGAAAACGTGGGAAAACTAAAAGATAAGATGTATTCCAAGGATGAACAGCTAAGAACTCTTAAATAAGAACTTGGCAAAATGAAACATGAATTAGATCGAACCTGTAAATGGAATAAATCCTCTGATGCCCTGATATGGCTTTAAGAGAATCATTGTAGCAACCGGAGAGGGATTGGCTTTGGAAATCAATTGCCCAATGGGATCCCAAAAGAAAGTATCTCACTCTCCCTGAGAATAAAATTTGCACCCACTGTGGTAAGACTGGCCACTACAAAATTGAGTGTATTGCAAAAGAGCAGGCCAGTCGAAGAAATGAGAGTTTTGTTAAAAAGAAAAATTGGCTACCAAAATTGGGCTAGAAAAAGCTTGATTCATCCATTCTCTCATAGAAAAGGACCCAAACTAGTTTGGGTTCTTAAAACTAACCTCTGATTCTTTTTGTAGGTTCAAGTGAGAGGAGGCAGCCGAATTTGGTATTTGGATAGTGGCTGCTCAAAGCATATCACAGGGAACATGCAACGGTTCCTTTCACTTGAAAGTCTCAAAGGAGGAAATGTCTCCTTTGGAAACGGAAAGAAAGGTGAAATTATTGGGGTTGGTAAGGTAGGTAAGGATGGCACACGATCCATTTAACATGTGTATTTGATAGATGGTTTGAAATATAGCCTGATCAGTGTATCACAATTATGTGACAGAGGTAACCTAGTTGCCTTTACTTCCANCACACTGTCTGAAAATGAACTCACTTGCCTAAGTGTGTTGGACAGTGATCCCCTCCTGTGGCACAAAAGACTTGGTCACACAAGTCTAAATCAGCTAAACAAACTAGTCTCTAAAGACTTAGTGGTAGGGCTTCCTAACATTAAGTTCAAGGAAGACAAAGTTTGTGAGGCATGTGCCAGGGGGAAGCAGGTAAGGTCTTCTTTCAACCAGGACGTTGGAACTGATTCATATGGATCTGTGTGGTCCTATGAGAACTCTGAGCAGAGGTGGTAA
>MDKI01114511.1:0-10150 GCA_005239505.1 Nicotiana paniculata | reverse complement strand
GCCGTTTCACAACTCACACGGCACAATCATAATAACACATGAATTTGACGAAGACGGAACAACGCCCGCTGTTCTAATACCTTTCCACAAAAAGCGCTCTACTGAAATGAACATGCATGGCTCATACAGAGCCCATAATCATATTTAAATCCATCCACAAACATCGAGCCACCTTCTCGCACCAAACTATGCTAATAGCTCTACTTGGGTCCACATTAACCCACTTTCTCTCATAATACGCAAGAGCAACTATCATAGCAGGGACAAACACCCCGCAATCCACAACCAAATGATCTGAACGCCCCTTAGGCATAACTTCTCAAGTACACAATATTGCACTTCTTTATACTCAGTCCAAATCTTCAATCCATCAAGTGGCTACATGTCACACTTACACAATCTTTTCGCGGTCACGCTCCCACAACCTTCCACGAGGTAACATGTCTGCACATCCACCACTGGCCATACTACGCTGTAAGACAAATCAAGAACCCATAACCATGGTACAAAGCCTCTTTCACCGAACATCAATCTCAGGTGACACTGAAGATAACACCAGCTTACTTTGAACTTTCAAATCACTTTTCTTGCTCTTTCGAGCTCATGACATCTTTATTAACACCGATCCGCAATCTCGATTCTTACTCCCAGTTATATACTGCTTACCGCACCTAACATGCTAATATGAGGTAACGCAAGAATGCCATCATAAGTTCTGAACCACCAATAGGGTGAACACTTCATCACATAGAAACCTTTTACTTAACTCAATTCAAGAGTACCATCTCAACACACGAGTGAATTCCCACAATCACCCAACATGCAAATCCTTAAGTAGTAGTCTATACCACCATAAACCTTTCGGGATTCGCCTACACCTAATAGGCCATAACACTCAAATTCTCCCATATGAAATCCGTTACGACGACCGACAAGCCCCGCACACACCGGAAATAACCACATACATAACTTAATTACATCAAAAGAAATGATCACTACCGCAAACGTGCCATTTCAACCATGGATAATCAATCTATTTGCTTTTAATCATCTACAATTGCCTCAGGAATAATAGCAACTTTCTTCAACTCATAGCAAACTCAACCCTCACTCATCCCGAGTGGCCTTGATTCCCGAGACTATGCTGCCTAACTCCCGCAACCCGTCTCATACCCTTCTGATAATCTTTTTACAATCCGGATTCTATTTCTCTCACTCCTCCAATACTATCCTGCATGCTAAAACATATCATAGAACATTCCAACCATCTTTCTTTTTCTCAGAAATTACAGTGCAAAAGCTCGATTCTCGATCATACTGCTGCCTGAAACCCTTAAATGCCGCATTCTTGACTGTTGAACTCACTAGGACCGCTATTGAGAGTCATCCACTCTGACTGGCCCAGAATGCAATCAACTCCAAGGCTCTTCTAGCACATGAACACCCTTCCAAGGAACCACGCGACCAAGTCACTATCCTGACAACTCCCGTATGCCGTAAGCAAAATTCTAAATCTTCCAAAGCCTAACCCTGGCCTGACAAGGCTAACTTTTGCGCACATTCATCAAATCCCACACATAATCACCATTTTACTCCTTTCCCTTAGCTGAAATAACTTGCCAACACGCCGAAAATCCGCGACCCTATGCGAAGACAACCCTACAACCCAACTGTAGATGGTGGGACTCCCCCACTTAGCCTGAAGCTACTCCTTGCACCACTCTAGACCCTGCTGAGATCCTTTCTCCTTTGATAACGCGATCTATCCCAACCAATCCATCCCATTATTCCAGATCCTCTTGCTAACACTCCCTAAATACTCAAATTCTCTAGCATCATTCACACATTCCGCCTCCTACCGAATAGCCACTAGAACCCCTCACCGATACCTGCCAACCCCGCCATCACTAACTTATTCACAGAAGATAACCCATCTGTGGAAATCACCCGCGGACACCTTCCGATGACGCTGAAATGCACGCTATCTACGACTTCAATACCCCATCCTACGCCCTACTTCATTTACCAACTTTACTAGTCCGTCCGCTCCTCATGGACATCTATTAAATGCGCGACAATATCTTCAAATTCCAAGCTATGCTGCCGCTCCCCCACTTTGTGACTGCTCGACTTCCGCTTCTTACATCTAGCCTCCTAGAGATGGAACCACCGCCTAGCCTCACTTCAGGACCATTCTCTGTAGCTCTCAAACAAGCAGATCACCACGACTTCAAGCTCCCTGAAGATCATCTTTCTCTAGCTGACTTTATTATCAATACTTATCCGGTACTGAACCACCGCACCTCACGATCTCTGCCAACCGCATTCTTCAATACTTCTTCTCATTAAATTGACTCCACGCAACCAAAGGAACCATAGCACCGCCAAACTTAACACATTCCATTTGATCAATGACGACGACTACACGTCACAGGTGCATATCCATATCACTTGAAGAAACCAAGTCTTACTACTTTATCAACCCCAACCGGACCATTCATAACCCAAATGCCTTTCCTCTGCCGACACTAGAATACCGAAATCTCGAAATCACACTCTGAGAAGACCTCCCTTCAAACCATTCATCATCCCCAACATACGACGAAAATTCTATCATCACATCGACAGCATACGATAACCAATCGCAAGCATCATCACTACCTGAGCATAGCCTTAAGGCTCCCAGAAACACAACTACTGAGACGAAACAACATATTATTCTTCTGCAGGGCCATAACAACAGTCCCTCCCCACCAACTACACATGGAAACATCTCGAAATACATCCGTAGCACCATTTCAATTCCTTAAATTCCTGATTCATAGCAAGCGCTTTGCGACGTGTAAGATTGAGTAAGAATAAACTTAGGCATAAGCCTTAAGGGAATCGAATCACACGATGAGGAGTCAAGAAGGGAAGTACTCCTAACAGACCTGTAGCCTCTCGAAGATAAGTACAGACGTCTCTGTACCGATCCACAAGACTATACTAGACTTGCTCATAACTCGTGAGACCTAAGGCAACCTAGCGCTCTAATACCATGTTGTCACGACCCAAAATCCATAAGGTCATGATGGCGCCGGGCATCATTGTCAGGCAAGCCCCTCATTTATAAATCGAAATAATTTCTGGTTTTTAACATTTATGAAAAAACATTTCCTTGCACTTTATTACATATTAACCAAATAAAAATCTGTTAAGTAAAACAATAGTTTAAATATTACATTTTAACAAATATACCAGAACCCGGTGTCACAAGTACATGAGAAATTTCTAAGAATTTATACAATCATTACAAAGCCTGTCCGAAATACAACTGGAAAAGGAAATTTAAAATGAAAATAAATATAGTACGAGGGAGACTCTGTCAGCTGCTGATCGCCTCCGGATGATGTAGCTCGCCTAAGTCTCCGAATCCCCCACATTGCTATGAAAGCACCTGTGCAATAAAATGCACAGCAAGTGTAGCATGAGTACAAAAATAACGTGTACTCAGTAAGTCGCCCGCCTAACCTCAGAGAGGTAGTGACGAGAGGTCAAATTAGACACTTCTAAAGGTCAATTTAGAGTATTTAAGTGTGACACTAAGCATGATAATCATAGGAAATTCATTAAAATCAGGAATAAATATTTTCGACTCCGTTCACGTTTAACACTTTATATCTTCGTCATATTAATAACAATTAATTAACATGGGTGATTTAATCAAATAACAATTTATCGACGGGAAGGAAAAACTTCTTCCAAAATCTTTTTAATGAATTTAAATCTCTGTCATTTCAATTGACAACTTAATATTTCAGGCCAGTAATCAGGCAAAATCATAACAACTATGAAGCAAACATCATGCGCAAGCAATACCTAGGTCGAACGGCGCGGACCAACAATAATAAACAGTGCACTGCTGAAGGGTCGAACGACTCGAACCATAGATGCATCTATCTGTCCCGCTCGCGAATCGATCATACGACGCGGTTAAAAATAATAAGGCTAGCCTGCTCGCGAATCATACCTGCGATTCAGGTGCTCATATGAATGCACACAAATACAGGGTCATCCTGCTCGCGAATCATACATGCGACTCAGGCACCCAAAGTTACACATATCCACATAATAAATCCGTATTTTATCAAGAAAACAGTTTTTCTCAGGAACGTGGTAAAAATACTTCTTAAAGGAACATGGAAAAATACTTTTTAAAATCTTTGTTTGGAAACTCATTTGTCAAGTCTAATGATATTCCATAATACAACCCTAGCAGGTACACAATTATCCACAGAGGAATCAATTCTCTTTTTAGATGATTAGAAAAATGGACTCTAGTCTTATTTAGATATTCAATTACAATTTCGATTATATTAGCAGTTTAATATTACAGGCAGGATCACAGGTATAACACATAAGGCATGCTAGTGGATCATAGAGTACCCCGACATGAAATAATAGTAGCTACGTACGGACTCCCGTCACCTCGTGCATACGTAGCCCCCGAATATAATAGCATATACTTAATTAATTCACCTAGGGGGACAATTCCCCCTCACAAAGTTAGAAAGGAGACTTACCTCGCTCCGAGATTCCATAACCTGCCTCCAAGCCCTTCTGATGACTTCAAACGAACGCACAACGCCCCAAAATTATCCAAACAACGACAACCCAATGAAAATATACTCTAATATTTGCAAAAAATTCCAAATTATATAATTTCCCAACCCCGCTTAGTGAAATGACCAAAATGCCCCCAGGCCCACGTGCCCGGAAATCCAAAATTCTCGAAGATATATTCTACCCATAGCCTTACTAATTCAAATATACCATTTACTCAAATATTCATGCTCAATTCATGGCTAAATTCCAAATTTATATTTTCTAGGTTTCTTCAATAATTTCCCAAATTCCTACCAATTTCCATGCCTAATCCATGCATATAATCTTGTATTTAACTTAGAGGTATGAAGGAGTTACTTACCTTGACATTGCATGAAAGAATCCTCTCGTTGTAGCCTTCCAAAATCGCCTAAGCCCATGAAGAAATGAAGACAAATGAACCCAAATCCTTGTTTGAAAACATTCTGCCCAGGACGATTTCCGCACCTGCGGCCCTACCTCCGCACCTGCGCTCCCGCAGGTGCGACCAATCTCCCGCGTCTGCGGCTTCCTCAACTCCAGCCCAAAATTGCACCTGCGCCCCATTGTCCACACCTGCGGAAATTTCATCGCACCTGCCATCCCAGCTAAGCCTGCCCACTCTCGCACCAGTGGTGGCAAAGCCGCACCTGCGGCTAAGTCCTCGCAGGTGCGGATCACACCAGATGATAGCAATTCCAGCTTTCTTCAACTTTAAATATTGATCTGTTAACCACCCGAAATCCACCCGAGGCCCATAGGACCCCGTCCAATTATACCAACCTGTTCCAAAACATAATGCGGACTTGCTCGAGGCCTCAAATCACATCAAACAACATCGAAACCACGAATCGCACCCAAATCCCAACTTTATGAACTTAGAAATTTCCAACTTCTACATCCGATGCCGAAACCTATCAAATCACGTCCGATTAACCTCAAAATTTGCGCACAAGTCATATTCGACATTACAGACCTGCTCCACCTTCCGGAATCGCATTCCGACCTCGATATTAAAACTTCCACTTCTGATCGAATTTCGCAAAAACCTTCAAATTTCTATCTTTAGCCAAATGACTTCAAAATGACATACGGACATCCAAATTCACTTCCGATAGCGCTCCCAACTCCAGAATCACCATACGAAGCTATTCCCAGACTCGGAATCCCAAACGGACATCAACAACACTGCAATGCACTTCAAACCCAAATTTATGAAATTCTTCTAAAATGCTAACTTCCACAATATGCATCGAAACGCTCCTGAGTTATCTAAAACCCGATCCGGACATACGCCCAAGTCCGAAATCATCATACGAACCTGCATGAACCCTCAGATCCTGATTCGGAGGTCGTTTACTCAAAATTCTAATCTTAGTTGATTTCTCCAACTTAAGGCTTCTAAAATGAGAATTTTCTTTCCAAATCAACTCTAAACTTTCCGAAATTCAATTCCGACCACACCTACAAGTCATAACACCTGAAAGAAAGTTGCTCACGGCCTCAAACCGCTGAACGACGCGCTAGAGCCCAAAACGACCAGTCGGGTCGTTACAGTTTTCCTTATAAGGTTTTTAATGAGGCACCTAGCAATGCGTATTACTACATATATGTACTCTTTTTCTTTCACTAGGATTTTTTCTCTTAGGGGATTTTTCTTAGTAAGGTTTTAATGAGGCACATTATGAACATCCAAGAGGGAGTATTATAAATATATATTATATTATGAATGTTCATTTAGTACTCCGTTATAAATAAGCTTCCTGAAGAAGCTTATCCATGTGGGACTCCGCTGTAAATATGTTTATCTATTTAATACTCTATTGGAAATAAGCCTCCTGAAGAAGCTTATCATTTCGGTACTCTGTTATGGATAAATATTACTCCCGATAGAAGGTTATCTATATCTGGTGCAGCTTACAAGCAACTTACAAGTAGCTTACACAACAACTTATAGTAGCAACTTACAAGCAACTTCCAAGCAACTTACGCAACAGCTTGCAGTAGTAGCTCACAAGTAGCTCACAAGTAACTTACAAGCAACTTACACAGCAGCTTGCAGTAACAACTTACACAGCAGCTTGCAGTAGCAACTTACACAACAACTTCTTTTCTTCTATAAATAGAGAGATTTCAGTTCATTATGTATATCAGTTTGAAAGTTGAATTATATATCACTCTCTCTCTCTATACTTGTCTTTGGTTTATTTACTTTACAGTCTTTATTTTATAACATTCTATAAAGTATTAGGAACTCTCTTTTCTACATTTCTAATATATATATATATTGCCTGTCGGTACATATATTCCGCTAAAGAATTATTTCTATTATTTGTTCATATGTTAGTATATTTATATACTTGCACACTTTGTTCTTCATTTTTTCAGAATTATTGAACTATCTATAATTTCTAAGTGATTTTTGCATCTTTTTTTTTTTAATTTAAGCTAATTTTAATAATTTTATAAAATATTGAAAAAATTAAAGATTCATCGGGCTTACCCTTCTCTACCGTAATGTCTTATAACAAGTGTTGCTTTCCAATGTGAAGATTACGTTCTTCCGTTATATGCAACTAGTAAATCTAAGGAAACTTACACAAACGTTCCAAATAAGTCTACTTATCAACCTTTAATCATTAGTTATAATTTTATCAAAACTAGTCAAACACATTAAAATTGAAAAACTAAATAAATAAGGTTATTTCTCTCAATGAATCACATGTAAAAATCTCCTTCCATATTCTTAAGCGTGATTAGCATATAAGATGATGAAATATAAAAAAAATATACAATATTTCAAAAATCTAAGCAAAAAATAAACTTTTTCAATGGATAAATAGTTGAAATTCATTGAAAACATATAGATAAGTCAATATACAAAATTTAAGGAAGATTGGAGGTAATTTGGAATAGTTTCGTATCAAAATTCGTAATTAAATCGAGTTCAGAAAATTCTTCTGCGACACATGTATCACGCATGTATCTCGCACAGATATACATGTGATACACAATTGATACATATGTGATACACATATTATTATTTTTATGTTCAGTTTTTACTTCGAATTTTTACTTCAAACCACCTCAAAATTTCACCAAATCATCCCAAAACTGAGATTCAAGCTCCTTAAGATGTACCCAACATATTCTAATAACAGTCACTCAAAAGAAAGCAAAAATTTAACTTTTTTTTGGCTACAAATTGCTAATTGGCTAATATTAGTAATATTTTATGAATTGATCAATTTTTGTAATGAGCTACTTATAAATGGACATAACTGATAGTTTCCCTAAATCTAACCGCGCCTCGCGCGATATTAAGAATATCATTGAATTTATAAAGTCTTAAAATACATTAATAAATTTACAAATAGAGCTACTAATAACGAATAAGATATTATTCACACTTTACTATGAGAAAGAAACACATATAAATCTATCTACTTTATGCCAAACGGATAAGAATAGGAACATAAATGGCCGCAGAAAATGTTACAAAAGTGACTTCTTGCTTCTTAACATTTCTCATTCAAAGCTAAACTTTGATTTTTTATATTTTTTTTGAAAAGCTATACTTTGACTATCCGTACCTAGATTAATGTCTTTTCAGTTACTTTCAGCAAGATCACAACCAGTCTTTTTCTGACGTCTGTAAGATTTATTATGAATCGAAATTTAAAAAAATGAGAATGTGAAGAAAATAAATTAGAGTGTTGGAGAGAGACGTATTTATGTCCCTCATTTGAAGGGAACATAAGAGGAATGAGCGTTAGAAGAAAACAGAAATTAGACAAAGAAATAAGAAATATAAAACTGAAAAGTGTTAAAAAATAAATGCATAATAAATATGTTTAAGAATTTGTTAGCTAAAGATGAAGTAAGAGCAAAGGAGAAAAACTATAGATTCAGCTTAGTCTGTAAAGCAATTAGAATTGCATCTTTTAAAGTATCTTATAAAAGATTATCATCTTCCATATCCCATACGAATAATCAAACTTGTATACTTTAAAATAAAAAAATAAAACAGATAATTTCCCACCCCAAAATGGAGTTATGAAAGTATGATTCTACTATTACTTTAATTGACGCACGTCAATAAATCAATTTATTTAATTTTCACCCTATTATACTCGTACTCTATAAAATATCATCAAAATATTAAATCACTTATTCAATAATCACATCGCCAAACCATCGAGTAAAATTCTCTTCTTTCCTTTACATTAGATCAGTAAATAATTTTACTCATAATATCATCAAAGAGAAAACCGAATTACAAATTCAAGATTTTGTGAGAAAAAAGATCTTACAAACTTGAAATAAAAAAAAAAAACACGAGCAAAAGGAATATATTTGCTTAATTACCTTGAGAATTGCAGAGTGAGAGGATCAAAATTATCATGTTATCAACGACAAAAAGTGAAGATAAAAAAAACCATCGCATAAATCTATAACCAGAAAAAATGGATATTAAAATCTTAAGTCGATACTTTTAGAAGAAAATTACAACTCAATGCTTCAACTTATATAGGGCATAAATCCAACGATGAAAAAAATCAAAGACCACTAAACATTTTGGACACGGTTATTACTTCGATCTTGGCCTCATTTTCCAGCACTTCCTTTGTAATATTACTCTTCAAAACCACACTTGAATGAAATATTCTCACCAGTTGATGAAGTTGTTAGGGATATAATAGATATGTCCTAAATCCAATATTATATTTAATGATTTGAACATATTTTTGTGAACATTATTTAATATGAATATATATGGCATTTGATATTCTTTTATCATAGTTATTATTAATTGCTTGATTAATTTGATAAGGTCCTTGATTAAATTTTGAGACTTGACATTGTGATGGAGATTATGATAATGAGAGTGAAGTTTCTTATAATTTAATCTAAATTTGTTCTTGATCTTAGGATTATTAATTTGGACATTAGTAATCCGGTTAGATCAATATTTATGTGATTGTCTTTATGGGATAAAGATTAGTTGATCTTATTAATTAAATCACATAGATAGATGATGCATATAGAGATATGATCATTGAACCGACTCATTGGATAATTTCTAATGGTTAGAATTACCATAAACTGTCAATAGGATATTCTCTTGAAGAATGTAATGTAAGAATTTCCTTTGACCTGAGATCGTCATAGTAATTGACAAGTTATTTATTATGCTTTGTTACCAGACACCTATGGCCCTAGGGCGATAGTTGAAAGGATATTGAGTATGATTAAAACTTGTAGAATTAGTGATTGATCAAGATGAAATCTGTCAACTCTTGGTAATGTGTTTAAGCTCCATGTTGCCATGAATTATAAACGACCAAACTAAGATCTTGGCCAGGGCAATTGAATGAAAGAAGGAAATAGTTTCTTAGGTCATTCAATGGTTGATTATATTTGACATGAATACATAGTTGGTCGCCTATTAGGATTTGAGAGTTGAACCATATCCTAGGGTGATCCAGAGCTATAAGGACAGAAGGAATTACTACATTATTCT
>ML314159.1:0-19919 GCA_005239505.1 Nicotiana paniculata | reverse complement strand
AAAATTTTCGGAATCGATATCGATAAATCGATAACAAATAATCGATTCGATTTAACGATAAACCGATTCAAATGCACACCCCTAGGTGGTACACATAACATCACAGAAACGAGGTAACCTTATATTACTCCTTCTGTTTCAATTTATGTGAACTCATTTGACTGGGCACGAAGTTTAAGGAAAGAGAGAAGACATGAGGCACATATATTTTGTGTGGCTATAAATAATTGCATAAAGGTATATTATTTTCAAATAACGAAATGAGTCATTCTTTTTTGCATGGACTAAAAAGGAAATATATTCACATAAACTGAAATGGGGGAGTATTTTTATGGCTTTATATGGTAAAATTTCGTATCATCTAGGATTTAAGTTGGTTATTTCAGGTTTAGGTTTTTTTATACATGTGGGGTTTAGGGCTTACTTGTGAGCGAAATCACTTACTAATTTTAAAAGCAAAGCAAAGGATTTATAAGTAATAATTTTACTTGTCTTTATAAGCAAATTTTAATACTCAAGCTAATAAAACTACAAATTTATTTTTCATAATACTAGTCTTACGTCACGCGCGTTGTGCGTCACTGTCTCAATGAATAAAAGACTTTTTGAAAAGCGTATATATTATATTAAATATTATGTTTGAATTATAAAATAAAGAATATATTCCTATAAATGATTAATATTAATCCTATATTTATCATTCAATAAAAACGTAAACTTCTCCAATATAAGTTCTCAATCTTCAGTCAGTATATTCAACTGAAGTTTATTGTTGTTATAATATTATTTGATATAAAATAGATATAGATAATAAACAACATTTTGTTGCAAGATGAAAAACAAAGATAGGTTATTCCAAATACCCAGTTTAATGGAGAGTCAGCCTCCTTTAATGCAAATTCCAACATTAACATATTTCTTTCTCTATTCTCCCTAGAAAACAACATACATAAAGGGTGAATTTTGATCCAAGCAATCAAAAATCCAATTTTGATTAACCTAAGGCCACTTTGACCTGCAAGTATTGCAAGAAACCTAGTCATACAATTGCTACAAATTATATGGGTTTCACCATATTTCAAATTAACAAAGGATAAAAAGTTTGGTACTACTACAAGTGCTGAGGGGTAGACTTCTGAATCTTGTGCTTTATATTCTCCAATTAATCAAAGCTCTTTGATTTTTGGTCTCACTAAAGAGTAGTACTCCCAATCGATTCAGTTGCTCAGTCAGTCTACATTGGGTGATTCAGGGTTTCAACCTGTTCTAATGGGATCTACCAAATTTGCTGGTAGTACTTCTTCTCTGCCTGTGTGATTAAATGGTAGTTCTATTGTGCGCATATTGACTAGTGTAGCTAGAAGGGTTTGGATAGTGGATTCAGGGGTAACTGACCACATGGCTTCAAATAAGGACCTCCTTTTTAAAGTTACACCCCTTCATGTTCCTTACTTAGTTTCTCTACCTAATGGTTACAAGTTAAGGTAATATGAACAGGTTCTCTCACTTTTTTACCATCTTTCACTCTGCACAATGTTTTCTAAATTTCATCTTTCCATTACAATCTAATTTCTCTGAGTAAGCTAATAACACAATTCAATTGTTATGTATTTTTCACTTCTGTTTCTTGTATAGTTCTATAGGACCATTCTATGAAGAAGCTTCCGGAACATGGTAGAATGGACCAAGGATTATACAAGTTTCACCTCAACTATCTTGCTCCTCCCACATCACCTGTTAATTCTCTTTCCGCTTTCAATAATGTAGTACCGAATGCTGAATTTTCTTTCACACAAATGTTCAAAATGTGAACCACAGTTGTGCTCCTACTTTACCTTGTGGTACTATTCAAAATGTGCAAAATGAGAACCCCTGTTATATTTCTACTTTACCTTCTTGTATTGTTCCAAGTAATGTGGATAAAAATTATGTTCTTTGACATCATAGATTGGGGAATATTCTTTCAAATGAAGCATATATATTCTACCTCTAATGACTTGTCTGCTAAGAAGTCTTTTATTTTTCCTATTTTTCCATTAGCTAGACATCCTAGGTTACCATTCTCAGATAGTTCATCATATTTACACTGATCACGCTCAACTATGTCTTATAAAAGACTAAGCGAGCGTTGCAAATATAAACCGGGGTATTATGCCCAGAGTCAGTCCCACAAGGAATTTACGTATCAATCAAGTCTTTAGAATACGCA
This sequence comes from Nicotiana paniculata, assembly GCA_005239505.1. NCBI lineage: Eukaryota > Viridiplantae > Streptophyta > Magnoliopsida > Solanales > Solanaceae > Nicotiana > Nicotiana paniculata. The sequence continues at coordinate 17,710 of ML314159.1, read as the reverse complement.
AATTTTACTCAATCAATTCTCTCAATACTTTTTGAATATAAATTGATGATGTTTTACTAATTCTACTGACAATAATAATTAACAATTACTAACATTATGTTGTAAACAATTATGATAAAGGTCTAAGGCTATTGTTTCCCCCGTTGGTGAACTTCCTTCTCGGATACTTCTTATAGTTCGATTAATTGACTCTATCAATCATGAACACTCTATCTACCATAAATCTCTCTCAAGTAATTATGATAATTTACTAGACGCACTCTCTCAAGTTACGCTAGCTAGATTGCATTACAGTTCACTTTAGATTGCACCCGAAGTATCGTTATTTCTAATCCGAACTCTAAACCCTCGGTTATGACTTTCGTCTATACTCTGGGGNCAAATAGAGTTTAATCAACCAATCAAAGCTACATTAATATCACAATAAGTTCATCCCCCAACGGGTTCCACCAAAACCCTAGATTAAGAAAATTAGCTACTCATATTCATAAAAATCAATTCTAAAATGACTTGCCTAATTGAACTACAAAATAATAAATAAAAGCTATAAAAATCAATGTTTGCTTCACTGAGTAGTAACCCACATGTTTTTCTTCACTGAGTAGTAACCCACATGTTTTTCTTCACTTCAATGGCTTAATTCCCTTCAAGTTATGTTTTTTGGTCTATTTATATGTTTGGGATAAACCCTAGCCGTGTAGGAGACTTCTATTCCAACCGGGAAACACTTAAAACCTTTAAAACTCGGAATTGACCGGACCTCGGGACCCAGGCGTTTGGGCTCAAACGCCCCCTTAAAGTCAGAGCAGACCTAGCGTTAGGGGCCAAACGCCCCACTAACGCCAGGGTCAGCCTGGCTTTAGGGGCCAAATGCCCCACTAACGCCCGGGTTGGCCTGGCTTTAAGGCTAAAATGCCAGGCTGTAGCCCGGGTAACTCCTTTTCGACTCTTGAGCGTATTTTCGACGTTCATGCATCCATTTATCTCGGTTTCCATCTCCAATGCACCTACACATGAAATAGACTCCATTATGCACATAAAAAGTGTATTTTTATCATTAACGCACATAAAATGTAAGGCATATAACGGGTTAAACCATGAATTCTAGTCACGCATCACCCACCGCATTGTTCCAACTTATTCATGTTGATATTTGGGGACCATACCACACCCAAACTTATTCTGGAGCAAATACTTTTTGACAATAGTTGATGATTATAGCAGAGTAACATGGACACACCTTTTACATTCTAAGAGCTATGCCTTTACTTTACTTAAATCATTAATAGACATGGTCAAGACACTGTTACACCTTTCTGTCCAAAAGGTTAGAAGTGATAATGCTTTGCAGCTTGGCTCCTCCAATTCAGCCATTCATTTCTTTTCTGATAAGTGGTATCATACATCAAACAACTTACCTACACACAACAAAAGAATGGTGTGGTAGAAAGAAAACATAGACATCTACTAGAAACTTGAAGAGCTTTGTTGTTTCAATCCAATCATTCTACCAAGTTTTGGAGAGATTGTGTTTTAACAACAACCTATCTTATTAATAGATTTCACTCTACAGTTTTGTCCAATAAGACTCCATTTGAATTACTTTATGGGTCTTCTCCTTCTTATTCACGTTTAAAACCTTTTGGATGACTCTGCTATACTAGTGTTTCCAAGTGACATAGAGATGAGTTTCAACATAAAGCATCTCCTTGCGTGTTCATTGGATATCCTTTTGCTAAAAAGGGGTACTAAATTTACAATCTCACCACTAAGTCTGTTATTTACTCTACGGATGTCACCTTTCATGAATGTGTTGTTAAAATGTGAACTATTAGATGTGTGGTTGCTGTAGCTGTTAAAAAAATAGTGGCCCTTGTCTCAGTTGGATGTTAATAATGGATTTTTGCATGGGGATTTTGATGAAGAAGTTGAAACTTCCTCAAAGTCTTTTTGTTGCTTCTACTTCTTCTGTTTTCTCTGGGTCCACTACTTTGGTATGCAAATTGTAAAAGTCTCTTTATGGCTTGGACAAGCTTCTAGGCAATGGTACGCCAAGTTGTCTGATGCACTGTACTCTAGGGGTTATAGTCACTCATTGAATGACTACTCCTTGTTTATTAACAAAACTGACTATTTTACTACCTTTATAATCACTCATTGAATCGCTCTAGGAATACTACCTTACGGCATATTTAAAAGAAAAAACACATATGACCATGAAATGCATATCTCAAGAGATATCATCTAGACTTAACTTTCATCTAAATAGTTAATTTAATATGTAAAATTGTAATATCTGCCTTATACATGGTTAAGGAAATATTTAATTTTTAACAATATTTGTGTTTACTCTGAATCTCACTACATAGGAATAAGAACATGGCCTATTTATGTGAATGGTCACGTGTAAAGAAGAATATAGAAAGAAATCACATGTAAATAAGGTGTAATCTAGTTGAAAAATTTATAAGGACTGTTCAAATTAGTAGAGTTGGGATACGTATAAAATAACTAAAGCATGAACGAAATAAGAATACATGAGTATATGCGGGTAAAGAATTTTGAATTATTAGTAAATACTATATCATACACGAATTTTAGGTAAAGTTGAACGACCTTTGTACCGTTCAATAAAACACTAATACTATAACATATTTGTGAAACATTGCATCTTTTGAATCTATATCTATATTATATTAAAAGGAGGGTAGGGAAACATGTGGTTAAGCCAAGTGGCAAGCTAAAAAGATGTCACGTGGCAATTTTAAGAAAATATTAAAAATTTAAATTATAAATGGAAACATAATTAATGGAAGTAGTTTAAGGAATCTTATACTTAATCTAAATAGACAAATTTAATATATATATCTACATTTAAATTTATATTGATCCACCCATAGATGTTTTTTCAATATTAGCTAGAAATATGAAGGTAAAAATTAATAAAAATTATAATAGAAAAAATAAAAAATATAAAAAGACATAAATGAGATAATCTATGACCATACATCGATAACCGACCCCGTTGTAATGAGAATGCTCGAGGAGCTCACTAAGAGGATAGAGTCAGGGGATAAAAAGATTGAAGCCAACGATAAAAATGTGGAAACCTATAATTCTCGAGTTGATCAGATTACAGGGGCACCACCGATCATAAAGGGAATGGACTCAAAGAAATTTGTACAAAAGCCATTTCCTCCAAGTGCAGCTCCAGAGCCCATACGAAGAAATTCAGGATGCCCGATATACCAAAATATAACGGGACCTCGGACCCCAATGAGCATGCTACCTCTTATACATGCGCTATTAAGGGAAATTATTTAGAAGATGATGAAATCGAGTAAGTCCTACTGAAGAAATTCGGGGAGACCCTATCCAAAGGAGCCATGATTTGGTATCACAACTTGCCTCCGAACTCTATCGATTCATTCGTCGTGTTGGCAGAATCGTTTGTAAAGGCGCACGCTGAAGTTATAAACGTTGCGACAAGAAAATCGAACCTCTTCAAGGTAAGGCAGAGGGAAAACGAGATGCTACGAGAATTTGTATCTCGATTCCAAATGGAACGCATTGAGTTTCCACCGGTTACCGACGACTAGGATGTTCAAGCTTTGACACATAGACTAAACGAGAGAAGCTCGATTGCATCATGCCAGCTGAAACAAAATTTGATAGAATACCCAGCTGTAACTTGGGCAGGCGTTCATAACCGGTACTAGTCGAAGATTAGAGTTGAGGATGATCAACTGGGAGCCCTCTTAAGATCAGTGCACCCGAGCCGGTCGACAGGCAAGAACCAAAGGGACTTCGGCAGAGAATTGAAACCAACCAAAGATCGATATCAGTTGTACGCCGAAAATAAAAAAAACAGCCACACGGGACGCAACTCCACTCATAATGATCGAAGGGGAGACCGAGGACATATTCCTCGGGGACTCATGAGCAAGATTAGATTCGACAAGTACGTGGATCCTACGGATGCACCTCGATTATCAGAATATAAATTAAGCGTCGATGCCTCGGGTACCATATCAGCCATTGGAAGAATTAAAGACACTAGGTGGCCGAGATCGATATAGGCCAATCCTTCCTAGAGCAATCCGAACTTGATGTGCAAGTACCATGGCACATATGGCCACAAAACCGAAGACTGCAGACAGTTGAGAGAAGAAGTAGCTCGGTTATTTAATGAGGGTCATCTTAGAGAATTCCTCAGGGACAGAGCCAAAAATCACTTTAGGGAGAGAGACGCCAACAAAAAGAATGAGGAAGAAAAACCTCAGCATGTTATCCACATGATCGTCGGCGGAGTCGACATTCCGCAAGACCTATTTTTAAATGCACCTGAGTATCGATTACAGGGAGAAACGGACTCGAGATTACATGCCCGAAGGCACCCTTACATTCAACGACGAGGAGGCATAAGGCCTTTCCCTACCGCAGAACGACGCCCTGGTAATTTCTATCTTGTTAAATAAAGTTCAAGTTAAACGTGTTCTTGTGGATCCAGTTAGCTCGGCAAACATAATCAGATCGAGGGTCGTAAAACAACTCGGCCTACCTGATCAAATTCTACCTACATCTCGAGTCCTGAACGACTTCAACATGGCCAGCGAAACAACAAAATGAGAAATAATCCTACCAATAAACATAGCCGGGACCATCCAGGATACGAAGTGTCTCGTCATCGAAGGCGACATGAGGTATAAGGCATTGCTCGGGAGGCCGTGTATCTATAACATGAGGGCAGTGCCATCGACCCTTCACCAAATGATGAAGTTCCCAACCGAGGATGGAGTAGAGATAATTTACGGGGAACATCACGCTGAAAAGGAATGTTTGCAGTCGACGAGCTGACACCTATATCGTCTTCCTCGACCTCAGAAAAATCGAACGTCAAAGATAAGCAAGCAGCCAAATAGCAATCACCTCCCCCAGCCTCGACCGAAGAAGACAAAGAGGTAATCGAAGGTGATGAAGAAGATTTTCTTACTCCTCGAACCTTCATCGCCCCCGAAGAATCGGATGCAACTAAGTCCACGATCGAATAGCTGGAATAGGTGATACTCATCGAGTATCTACCCGAACGCAAGGTATAGCTGGGAACGGGGTTAACCCCGAACCCGGGAAAAAAACTCATTCAATTTCTTATTGATAACATAGATTGCTTTGCATGGTCCCATCTAGATATGACACGAATCCCTCCCGAGATTACAACTCATCGGTTGAGCCTGGACCCCAAGTTCAGACCGATAAAGCAGAAGAGAAAGCCTCAGTCCGAGCTGAAGCACGCCTTCATAAAAGAAGAGATAACCAAACTCCTAAAAATAGGTTCCATTCGGGAAGTCAAATATCCCGAGTGGTTAGCCAACGTAGTCATAGTCCCCAAAAAGCGGAAATAGCTTAGGATGTGTGTAGATTATAAGGATCTAAATAAAGCATGTCCAAAGAACTCTTTCCCTTTGCCTAACATCGATCAAATGATCGACGCCAAGGCTGGCCACGAGATAATCACTTTTCTTGACGCCTAATCTGGGTACTACCAAATTCAAATGAACCCAGAAGATCAGGAAAAAAAACTCTTTTATCACTAAGTATGGAACCTACTGCTATAACGTAATGCCCTTTGGCCTGGAAAATGCGGGGCTACATATCAACGCCTAGTTAACAAGATGTTCGAAGAACTGATAGGTAAATCAATGGAGGTTTACATTGACGACATGTTAGTTAAGTCCTTGCGTGCAGAGGACCATTGACTCATTTATCGAAAACCTTCGAGATCTTGAGGAACTAAATCATGAAAGTCAACCCCGAGAAGTGTGCCTTCCGGGTTGGCTCGGGTAAATTCCTCGGCTTCATAGTATCAAATAGGGGGATCCAGATCAACCCCGACAAAATCAAAGCCATCAAGGACATCGCCGTCGTTGACAATGTGAAAGTCGTTCAGAGGCTAACCGGACGGATAGCCTCCCTAAGCAGGTTCATTTCGAGGTCATCAGGTTGGAGCCACAAGTTTTTCTCCTTTCTTAAAAAAGAAAAACTTTTTTACGTGGACTCCGGAATGTCAGCAAGCGTTGGAGGAGTGGAAACAGTACCTATCAAGCCCACTTTTGCTCCACACCCAAAAGGCAGATGAAAATCTATACCTATATCTGGCGGTGTCCGAGGTAGAGGTAAGTGGAGTGCTAGTACGAGAATAAAAAGGTACGCAGTTTCCAGTTTAGTACGTAAGTCGAACTTTAGGAGATGCTGAAACCAGATATTCGCACCTAGAGAAGTTATCCGCACCTATGATCGTAGGTCTTGAACTAGACAAGAACTTGGGAACAGAAGTCATTGAAGCTAAATATGACTCCCTACTGGTAGTTAACCAGGTAAACGACACCTTCGAAGTACGAGAAGATAGAATGCAAAGGTAGTTAGACAAGTTGCATATCATTTTGCACGACTTCAAAGACTGGACTCTGCAGCATGTACCTCGGGAACAGAATACCGAAGTCGATGCACTCACCAACTTAGGATCGTCAATCGGTGAAGATGAAATTAACTTGGGGACTGCATCCAACTCTCGAGGTCAGTAATCGAGGAAGGGCACACCGAAATAAATTCTACAAGCTTAACTTGGGATAGGAGGAACAAGTATGTCGAATACTTGCAGAACGGGAAGCTACCTTCGGACCCCAAGGAATCAAGGACCTTACGAACTAAGGCAACTCGGTTCACATTGGACGAGGACGGAACGTTATACAGAAGGTCTTTCGATGGTCCATTGGCCGTATGCCTGGGGCCGGGAGATACCGTCTATGTTTGCCGAGAAGTCCATGAAGGCACTGGTGGAAACAATTCTGGCACCGAGTCACTAGTTCGAAAGGTCATCAGAGAAGGATACTATTGGGATAGCATGGAGAAGGACACTAAGGAGTTCGTTCAAAAATGCGATAAATGTCAAAGATTCACACCAATGATTCATCAGCCCGGTGAACAGCTCCACTTGGTCCTATCCTCGTGGCCATTCATGAAGTTGGGGATGGACATCGTCGGCCCCCTACCATCGGCCCCAGATAAAGCCAGATTCATATTGTTTATGACTGACTATTTCTCTAAATGGGTTGAAGCGCATGCCCTTGAAAAAGTTAGGGAAAAAGAAGTGATCGACTTTATATGGGATCACATTGCATGCCGATTCAGGATACTTGCTGAGATAGTTTGTGATAATGGAAAACAGTTCATCGAAACTAAGGTAACAAAATTCCTCGAAGACCACAAAATAAAGAGAATACTATCGACACCATATCACCCTAGCGGAAACGAACATGCCGAATCAACAAATAAAACTATCATCCAAAACTTGAAGAAAAGGCTAAATGAAGCCAAAGGGAAATGGAGAGAAAAGTTTTCCGAGGTTCTATGGGCATATAGAACGACATTGAAATTCAGCACCGGGGCAACCCCGTTTTCTTTGGTCTTTAGCTCCGAAGCCTTAATACTTATCGAAGTCGGGGATCCCAGTGCCATATTTTGACATACAATGGAAGAATCAAACCACGAGGCAATTAATACCAGCCTCAAATTATTGTACAAGAGACGAGAAGCAGTGCTTATTAGAATTGCCGCCCAAAAACAACGAATCGAGAGATTCTACAACAGAAGAGTCAATCTTCGGCACTTCAAAGTCGGGGACTTGGTCTTAAGGAAAATCACAATCAACACTCAAGACCTTAACGAAGGAAAACTCGGTCCTAACTGGGAAGGACCCTATCAGATTCTCGGCATAGTCGGTAAAGGGTCGTACAAGCTCGGAACAACGGAGGATGAGCCATTGTCAAACAATTGGAACATATCACTTCTCAAGAGATATTATTGCTAAGGTCTGGATCTCTCCCTTTTAATTTACTTAAATACGAGAAACTAACTTATTGCAGGTACCCAACCCGAGAAATCGAGACCTCAGGTTTTAAAGTATGCGTTGCACTCTTTTTCTCTTAGACCGGTTTTTATCCCAAATGGTTTTTTCTAGCAAGGTTGTTAATGAGGCAACAACTATGTTCTACCTGGGGAAAATTCAACAGTATCCAAGGCTTCTTTACAATTAACCTCGAATACTGGGGGGCATCACCCTCGGATGTTATGTAAATGGGCCTCGATAGGAAAATTTTGTAATGGGCCAAACGGTTGGATGAACCGTGAATAACCGATCCTCGATAACAAAACATGTAAGCATGTACGAATAATACAAATAAGTTCTCTATTTTTCCAAACATCTCGTGTTTGAATCCATATTTCTATTGTACGAGTCGTATACTTATGATCTATTGCGCAAAATAAACACTCACAAAGAACGGCCCAAGGGCTGAGTACAAACGTACCTCGGATACTCGGGGACTACTTACTCGAGCAATCCAAAGTTCGAAGTTATAAGACCTCAAAGAGGCACCCCCTGATATACGGGCCAAGTCCATCACACTCGGGGACTAACATTTCGAACAAATTTGAAATATTATCGGGAACAAGTCCAAGAGACACACTCGAAGGCTACGACCATATTAAAGACTACGGTCATATAAAAAGGCTACAGCTGAAATTACGCGTCTTAGAGACGTCTGACTTCTGCCATAAAATAAAGGCCTTCAAATACTTTAAAAAACCGGTTAGATAAGGATACCCTCGACAAAGAAAATAAGGGCTTCGATAAAGTCATCCCCCAAATAATCCAAAGGGTTCGACAATATCAGGCTTCGAGATGTTAAAACATCTCAACATATACAGGTTAAGAAAACCTGGGTTCCAATCATCGAACCCTCGAAAAACCCAATTGGTATAAAAAATATATGCTAACGCATAAGAAATTTTCACTAAGTCTTTTAGCCGAAGAGGGAAAAATTATAGCCGCTTCTAGAGGCCAAACTGGCCCAACTTTAAAGAGCCCAAGGACTAACCTAAAAGAACCTAAGGGCCGATATAAAAGAACCTAAGGGCCAATCTTACGAGTCGAAAGGCCAATACGACTAAAGAATCGAGACCACACTCTCGTTAAAACCTAAGGGTCTGGTTATTTCAAGCTTAAACAAACAATTTAAGCTTGAGAACTTAACAATCGTTGATACAACCTAAGGGCCTACTCTATCCAATAAAATTATTCGAGCTTGGCTATTAGAGATAACTCGGAACGAGCCGTCCCCGAGGAAAATTTTTGAATGAGTTTTGGTATTGGGGACTCTGCTTCATAACTCAGGGACTTGCCCCTGGGAAAACGAAAAAACCAAAGGCTTTATTCCAATCATGAGTTGAATTAAAACAATAAGAACTTTTTGACAAAGGAAATTTAACATACGAGGATACAAAAATGGAGATATCAAAGGAATACTTTCATTATACCAAAAATATATGTACAGAGAGGCCAACCAGGGCCTTAGAAAAGAAAGGGAAGAAAAAAGTTACAACCTAATTGTTATCGGAGCTAACCACATCGACATCAGCTTCCGGCCGAACAACTTGTTCAGGAGCATCCTCTTCGGCAATCTCGGCGTCATCTTCCCCACTACCAGATCCGTCGTCTTCTTCATTATCATCTGAATAAACAAGCTTCCTGGCCTCGTCCTCGAGCTCTTTGTCCTGAGCAATCTCCTCGGAGAGGTCAACACCTCGAGCTTGAACCTCCTCGAGGGTTTCCCTCCGGGACCAGTACTTAGCTAATTCACTGCGCCATTGCTCTCGATCGGAAGCCTCCCTCAGCCGGGCTTGAACTGCCACGGCATCAGCCGGATATTGCGCTATGGATTTGTCTGCCCTGGCCTTGGTCTTTTCAATTTCAGCCATAGCTTTGCCAAGTACGGTTTTGAGCTCCTCGACCCTTTTCGCCTGAGCAGAGCACCTTTCTTTGAGGTTTAGGATCTGGGCCCGCCGAAGATAAATTTGCCAAAGTTGCTTCTCTCTCAACAACGAGCGGTCCATGTCGGCTTTCCATCGATTACACTCGTTCTTGACCTGATCGACCTCAGCCCGAAAGAGACCAATCTTCTCCACCTTCTGCTGCAACTGAGATTTTGAAGGGTTAACTTCCACAATCGGGTCGATCCCATGTCGTATCAGCAAAGCATTTACTTGCTTGTCCAACTCGTCCTCCTCCTCTTACGCCTTGGCTAGCTCTGCTTGAAGGTTATTTATAACCTTGTCCTTTTGACCACAGAGACCCTTCAGAGCATTCATCTCTCCCGAGACCTTCAAGAGTTCATCTTCATACTATCTAATAGCGGAGAAGAATTTAGCAGAAGCCCGTACGGAGGAAAAGAGCACAAATTAGAAAAGATAAAGCATAGAGAAGGATGACTAAAACTCAACAAACACTTACCTTAGAAAAAAAGGCGATGGGCATCCACCATAAGAACTGCAGCATTAGTAATATGGGAGGCATCATCGACCCCCATGAAGAAATTCTGAAAAGGATCACCAGCGCTGGAGCCTCTGCCGATCTCGGGGGTCTTCAACGTTTCGGCATCCCTGATTGCACCCTCGGAAAAGGCTGGCATAGAAGACATCTAACATATTGTCATGGAGAGCAAATCGCTCAAGGTGCTCTGATCGACATTCTTGGCCTCGGATCACCCGGTGTGGAAGTCAATGATCGAGATACCGCCTCGACCGCAGGAGATTTGGGGTCCACCCCCGACATTATTTTCAAATCCTCCTCTCCCTGAGGCTTAGTTGCAACCTCGACGACTTTTTGGGGATGATACAACAACGCCAAAGAGTTTTCTTCCTCCTCTTCCTCATCGTGGTCCCTCAACTTTTGGACCGTAGCCGCCAAGAGGTCGACTGCTCTCCTCCTTACTCTTCGAGGCCTGGGCTTAGAGACGTCGGATTGAGAGGTGTCTTTCCTCTTTTTGTCCTTTACTGGAACTTGGGACGGGGGTTCAACCTCACCACCTTTGCTCGAGGGCCTCATGATGGTATCTTTGGTCAAACCTACATGAACTAGAGATTAACAATGGGAAAAAAGGGGATAGTTGATTCAGAATATGCGAGAAGGGACCTTACAATGGTTTTTGGCTTCCCACTTGCCTTTACACAAATCCCTCCACACTCGTTGAGCTCGAGTCGAGATAGAGGCCAGCTTATGTATCCAATCTTCGAAGCCAGGCACCGCCTCGGGCATCCAGGGTTCGGCTGCATAGTCAAAGAAAAATGTCAAACAAAATATACTAAAACATCGAACCAAAAGAATAAAGGATACTCACGTTTGGCTTTCCACTCCTTGGGGAATGACATCTTATTTTCAGGTATTATGTCACAGGTCCTCACCCGTATAAATCGGCTCATCCAGCCCCGATCTTTGTCTTCGTCGATATTCAAGAAAAAAGCCTTGTTCGCTCGACAGTTAAGTCTGATCACCCTCGATAGAAGGTCTGTATAACCGCATGAGATGGTCCAAAGTGAACTTCAATTCCCCAGTCTCGTTGTAGTAGTGGCGCAACATGATCACTACGTACCAAAGCGAGGGGTGAAGCTGACTGAGCGTGACCTCGTACCTCCTACAGAAGTCGAAAATCACGGGGTCGACGGGACCCAATGTGAAGGTATAAATATACATGATCAAGAACCCCTTCACATGAATGGTGATGCTCTCTTCAGGCGAAGGAATTTTCACCACCACTTCTGGGCCGCACCTGCGTCCACTTTCATGGCATCGAGATGACCCTCGGTAATTGAACACATGTACACCGACCTGTGCTCGCATCAGCTCGGCAACGACAAGGGATTGTCAACCTTGAAATTGGTTTTGAGGATACATGAACCGGGTATGTACTCGTGAACAGCCGATTCTACCGACGTTTTATCACCGACCGGTTGAGACGAAGAAGATGGAGCCTTCTCCTTTTGCGATACTGTTTTTGAGGTCTTCGTCATTAGTATACGATTAAGAGCAAAGAGAGGGTATAGGATGGGCGATTCCGGTAGGAGCGACCGTGACTTGATGAACGACGGTGAGAATAAAACAAAAGGGTTTGTACACTCAAGAGTTTGTGATCAACGGTTGACATGCACTTATGGTTCTTGGGGACCGAACCGACGGGACATTTCAGTCACGTCTGTCACTTACGTCGCAAGAATTACTTCATGGACGAGTTATAAAGAAGATTGAGGCTCAAACTATTTCTTATCTTTTCATTCTAAGAAACGCGGGGACTATCTATGTACGTAAAAATCGAAGATGCCCGAGCTTGAGGATTCGAGGAGTATGTCTCGATTTTAAACTAGGATCGAGGTAAGTTCGATCTCAGCGAGTATGGAGGCTGAGATATCGATGCCGGCCTAGATCGACACCACAGTAATCGAATAACGAAATATCCGCGCTCAATCATCAATCCCAGCAAGAATCTCGGAGTCGGTACAACTATTAACAGTTGACAATGCCAATCATGTATCTTATTTCCACAATTAGAATTATTCCTTATTTAGGATTCCTCTGCTCTATAAAGGGGAACCCTATTCATTTGTAACATTCATCATCACAATTACCACAACGCTCTAGTTCTTCCTCTCACAGTTGAATACAAAGCTCTTTTATTTCTGCATATTTGGGTTGTTCATATTATTATTGATGTTCTTACTGTTCTTGGCAAACTACTCTCGAATGTAGCCCAGATCGAGATCGACGATTCACAATTATATGGGTTTGATCCATATAAATCGTTTAATTCATTTATTTTCTTAATTATTTACCAATTAGCATTGGATTGGATCATATATCCTTATAATTACGTTACAAATAAAATTATTATTTGTATTTCGAGGTAAACATCTTTATATGGTAAAATTCGTAATTTTCGTATGATCTTGGGTTTAAGTTGGTTATTTCAGATTTAGGATTTTTTATACAGGTGAGGGTTAGGACTTAATTGTCACGGAAACCACTTAAAATTATAAGCAAATTTCAATACTCAAGCTAATAAAACTACAGAGCTATTTTTCAAAATATAATAATGGGTCCAAGGTATTTGTATTATGTGGGTTTGATTAACGAAGAAAGAATTATTTTTATAAAATAATGTGGGTCCAGGGTATTATTGAACTTATGTGTTTCTGAAAGAAGAGCGTGACTTTTGGATTGGTATATACCTTTACAGATGGGTCCGGTCGGGCCAGACAGGGTGTATGGATGAGTTTCTATAATTTGTTTGGATATAAATTATTTTAAATGGTACAAAAATATAAAAAATTCATATGGATGGCAAATAGGAATTTTTCACCAAGAAATCGATAAATCCAATTGAGTGATCTTCATAGTACAATAGAGATAGTTGAGAGTGATTTTGTTGTTACAAATAAAAAAAAAATAGTTTTCATTAATAATTTCATATTGTTTGGTGACTATTGAGCAATAAACTCAGTAGACTATGTAGAGAACCTTTAGTGTTTGAGAATTCCAAATTATGAAGTGTTAGAAGGTAATAAGCACAGTGATCCAATATTGACCGGACGACTCCCCACTTTCATAGATTCTTGATTTGACTTTCCGTAGTGGTCTTTGTTTTTAAGAAAGTGGAGCGGTGCCAATTTTTCGTACTTGCTCAGTGTGCCCCCTTTCTTCGAGTGCCCCGCACAGTTCACTGGACTGTTGGCTTACCAAGCACTTGTCCGCTGCTCCTGCCGCCCGCTTGGCGGGCGGAGCGGAGCACATTTTGATTATTATTAATGTTGGTTTTAAAGAATTTATTCTCATTAATATTGGATACATACATACATACATACATACATACATACATACATACATACATATATTATAAAATAATGAATACAATGTCAATTTACAAAAAATAACCTTATAATATTAAGCATAATAACTCATAATTAAAGAACATAACCGGAATTCTAGACATTACCCTTATAATCGTATCAGTTTTAGGTTGATTACCTTTAAGAATCCTTTTAGTATAATTACTTTCGGGCGATCTAATTTATATAAAATTGAACAAGTAAATATCTTTAGTCATATAATCCTATTGCTTTTAGGATATAGTTCTTAAAATTTTCTATTACTAATTTAATTTGAAAACGTTTATAATGCCCTATTACTAATTTAATTAGAGAATGTATTATATTTTCCAACTCCATTTAGAAATATGAGAGCCTATATTATTATAAAAATATAAATACAATATTATTATATCAAAATAGTCCTAAAATATTAAATAGAAGGACTCATAGGGAAATGACATAACTACAATAACCTTTTTTTTTTGGATTACAATGTCTTCTATGATAATTTTTAATATTTAAAATTAATAAAATTTTGTCTATCTATTAAATTCTTATTAAAAATATGTAGAAAGATTTAATAAAGTGTGTTTCATAAGAATCCCCTGTAATAATATTTTTTTAATCAATATTTCGTGTAATATAAGGAAAGCGAAACCGATTATATGAGATGAAGCATGTATGACTAAGTGTCAAACGATCGAAATAATTGCTCGGAGTTCTAGAGATATATTAGATATTAATGAACGATTTGGTGAAAAAAAATAATGGTTTGGGAGGTGATTTCTATCAAGTACTACCAGTAGTTTCAAAATCGACAAAAGCAGAGACTGTAAAAACTACCTTGCCAAAGTTATACTTCTAGCCTCAAATGAAAAAGATTCAACTGAAAAGAAATATAAAGTAAGAACAGGTTCAATATTCAGTGTCTTCTTGCTTCGTGCCGGAAACGAAGAAGAGCATCTAATAAAAGATGATTTGGTTCTTTATTAACACTTGGTTATCAATACCAATAGTAGTAGTGGTGTATTTACAACAACAACATACCCAATCTTATCCCACACTATGGGGTCTGAGAAGGGTAGTGTGTATGCAGAACATACCCCTACATTGTGAGGATAGAGAGGTTGTTTCCAATAGACCCTCGGTTCAGGAAAGTTATTACACCCCATGTTTTCGTACGTTAAAGTTTCGTCATAAGTTAATCGACGTAAGTTCGGGAATGAGATTATTTTAGGATTATAAGTATTATGCTATTTCAAACAAGTGATGAGTAACTTCGTAAAGGTGAGAGGGTAAGTAAATCGAAGAAAATAAATTTCGTCGAAGTTTGTCATGTTGGGATAAAATATGGCCCGAGCTAAAATACCCGTAACTTATGGACTAGTGCCATACATAATACTACATGACCGTAATAGTAAGGTGTATAAAATGTGTTAAAAATAAGTAGTATTTTAAGAAATTTAAGATAGTCCTTAATTATGTGAATTATTAAATAATGAGAGAATTAACTAATTAACTAATAATTAGTAATTGACTAATTAAAATCTTTGGATAAGATTAATGAGCAAACGTGGCAGCCACATGGAGGTACATTGAGTGACTCTTGAATCACCTTGCAAGGTGGCAATAATTCAAATATGAGCATATCTCTTTGGATTAAAGAATGGTATCAAAACACTTCTTTAATTCACAAAAATGAAGACCTTTTACATCTTCAAAGTGATAGATAGATTCTGAAAGAAAAGATATTCAATATTGTGATCAAATTCATTAAGGGAAATGGATTAAACATTCAGCAAAGCAACCATCTTAAGCAAGAAAAAAAAATTCATACAAAATTATACTGCGTAATAACAATGGAATTTTGTGATTCTAAGAGAGTACGATGTAATCTTTCTCAAGAAACTCATATGTATTTTTTTCTACTCCGATCTTGCCATTACGTGTTTTCGCAATTGACATGTGATAAATAGATTGTCAAAAGAATCGACCAAGGTATGTTAAGGCTATCCCTTCTTTCTTTTGGCATGATCCATACGATACAAATAAAACGAGCAAGATACGCAACTTTCATAAATGACTCTATTCATAGAAATACTAGGGGTGTCTATATTCTTGATTCCCCAACATGAATTATTATTATATCTTCCGTTTATGGGTCTCAGAAAAATATATATTTGGTAAAGTTTATCCAAAAGGCATATTGATTTTTATGGCATTCCGAGAAAATCTTATTAATGTATTTCTTATGCATTTCATGTATTTATACATATACATTGACCCATGACTAGATGGTACTATATACGCATATATATGTATATTATATTTATATGTGATATTGGAAAATGTTACGGCGTTATATACGCACCACCACCTGATCAACTGGTATACGTTGATGATTTTGCCCATAGTGGCCGAGATGATGTGATGGGATGCCCTTAGAGGCTTGATGATATTATGAACACATGTACCTATGCACGACATGACATTCATAGGCATATGCATGACACTATAAGTATTTCATGATTTACAGAGTTATCCAGACTTACAGGCTGAGTCATTTACTCTATACTTCTTCCATGTCTTTTATGTACTTATTTATGTGCCTTACATACTCGGTACATTATTCGTATTGACGTCCCTTTTGCCTGGGGACGCTGCGTTTCATACCCGCATGTCCCGATAGACAAGTCGAGAGTCCTCCAAGTAGGCTATCGGCTCAGCGAAAGATGTTTGTGCGCTCCATTTGCTCAAGAGTTGCTTGTTTGGTTAGTA
Source organism: Nicotiana paniculata (assembly GCA_005239505.1). NCBI lineage: Eukaryota > Viridiplantae > Streptophyta > Magnoliopsida > Solanales > Solanaceae > Nicotiana > Nicotiana paniculata. The sequence goes on along the minus strand of ML314159.1, from coordinate 1,177 downwards.
TGATTTAGACGCGTATCGTTTGGTATGGCGGGGCCCTGTCCCAACCTTTCTGTTAAGTATGTACTCTTAGAGGCTTGTAGACAGATGTCATGTATACGAATGCTATTATGCCCTTGCCGGCCTATGTTTTGAGTTTACAAATGATTATGTTAGCTTATAGGCTCGTATATTACATGCATAAGTTTTTATACCAGGTTGGGTCATCCTACATTGATTACTCTCCTATGTTTATTCTAGTTAGCCCATGACGGCCCGTTTGGCCCATTTGCCAATGAAAGTACAATAATAAAGATATGTTATGTTGGTACTCGATTAAGTAAGGTATCGAGTGCTCATTGCGACCCATATGTTTGGGTTATGACAAAATCATAAGCACCACATTACCGAAAATATAGATAAGAAGGGACAGTACTAAACAACCATATAAAATCAGAATGAAAATAACAAGATATTAAGGTAATCAACAATGAAAGAAAATAAGGGTTAGTCATAAAAACCTGCTGCACACAAAAAGCGAGATTGTGTGCCAATACTACTGTTATGAACACTCTACACTACCTACCCTACTACCCTAATCCTCGACCTCCATACCTTACTACCCTCCTCGGTCAACTGAAGTTGCTCCATGTCTTGCCTAATCACCTCCCCCACCTCTTCTTTGACCTACCTCTACCTCTCCGTAGGCCCTCCGATGTCAACCTCTCACACCTGCCCACTGGGAAGTCTGTGCTCCTCCTCCTCACATGTCCAAACCACTTAAGACGCGCTTCCTGCATCTTGTCCTCAATAGTGGTCACACCCACCTTGTCGCGAATAACCTCATTCTGATCCTATCTAACCTGGTATGCCCGCACATCCATCGCAACATCCTCATCTTTGCTACCTTCATCTTCTGCACATGAGCGATCTTAACTAGCCAACACTCAGCCTCATACAACATTGTTGGTCTGACCACCACTCTGTAGAACTTACCCTTATGTTTTGGTGGCACCTTCTTGTCAAATAAAACACCGGAAGCGAGTCTCCTTTCATCTATCCCGCCCCAATACGATGTGTGAAATCTTCATCAATCTCCCCATCCCCCTGAATAATAGACCCAAGGTACTTAAAACTCCCTCTTCTAGGGATGATCTGCGAGTCTAGACTCACCTCTCCTATACCCTCCCCCCCTCCCCCC
>ML314156.1:0-39941 GCA_005239505.1 Nicotiana paniculata | reverse complement strand
CCCAAAATATAAGGAATAAACAAGTTTACTCCAATGTGCCCCTTTACCCAGTTCACATTGTATTGCTTTAACCAAAAGAAAAGACAAAAACAACCCAGTAAAATTTTACCAATGTGGTCTGGGGAGGGTAGAGTGTACGTATACCTTACCCTTACCTCAAAGGGGCTAGAGGTTGTTTTCGGGAGATCCTTGGCTCATAGATAATAGATCTGTGACAACAATATCCAAAAAATAATATCAGCAACGTGAAATATCAAATAAATGGAAAAGCAGTAACACAAATATTATGCAGAAGTGTGAAAACACAATATAAATCACAAGCAGTGCTAGACAAAACACTGAAATTCTCTCTCAATTATTTTTCATAATTCGTCATGCTTTTTAAGTGTCGAACTTAAGAAACAAAATATGAATTCAGTTCACGCCTAAAGAAATTTTTAATAATTTTATGCTACTTACAGTCATTTACAAATCACACTTGTCTTCACTTATAGAACTACAAAAACTTTTGAAAACTTCAAATTTAACACATTAAAATTGTCGGATTATTCAAAAAAGTATTTCTAGAAAACTTCAGCCTAAAAATTCTGAACCTTCAAGGATATATAAGCTACAACTTCATGCTAATGTAGCATGAAGTTGTTTCACATTGATATAGGCTCACAATAACCTTCAGACTACATGAGTAGTGTTTTTCAAAAAACTTCAGCCTAAAAATTCTGAAGCTTTAAGAATATATAAGCTAAAACTTCATGATGATATAGCATGATGTTGTTTCACGTCGATATAGGCTGGCAGGAAACTTCAATCTAAATGGCTAGTGTTTTCCATGAAAACTTCTGCCTAAAAGGTCTGAAGCTTCAAAAATATAGAAAAAGAACTTTACACATTTATAAAAATAGCTCTAGACTGTGGACTTTTTTTAATTTTAAACATAGCTAGTAGTTTCCAGAAAAGTTCACCCTAAAATGTCTGAAGCTTCAAAGATATATAACCCAAACTTCATGCTTATATAGCATGACGTTGTTCTAGTCTGATATAAGCCGCGAGGAAACTTAAGACTAAAGGGTTAGTGTTTTCCTGAAAACTTCAGCCTAAAAAGTCTTGAACTTCAAAGATATATAACCTAAACTTCATGCTAAATTTCAGGGAACTTCAGATATTTGTATTCATTCACTAATGTATTAACTGCAGAATGAGTTTGATTTTCCTTGTTGTTACTTTCAATAGTAGATGGACTTTAGATTACAAGTACTTGGATCATGATACAAAACTTGTCCTGGTTAATAAACAAGTATCATTCATCACTTTCCTGAAGAAAATTAGTGAATTCATAGATTTTGATGCAAACAAATATGAATTAAAAGTATGGTTTGACATCAAACTAAGGACAAACAAAGGGATACTTGTAACTTCAGATGACGAACTCAAAACCTGTATACAATTGCTAACAACTGATTCAACTTTCAAGAATTTCTATTTCGTCGTCGAAGAAATACAACTACTTTTTGACGGTATAACTACTTTGGAATATGGAACATTCAGAGGATCTCTTACTCATACAATAGATTCAAATCAACTTGCTGAGTATTAACATGAAGTAGAACAACCAATAATGAAAGTAGACAACGAGCGACAACCTTCAAATATTACAACTTATTCAGAATCTGGAAAGCTACAAGGATTAGTTGCCACTACAATTAATTCACACCAGTTTAGTGAGGGCCAACAGAAAGAAGGACAGTTAATAATGAAAATAGACAACCAACACACCATCCAACAAAGTTTGTTCTTATCTCCTTCAATGATAAACAACAACCAAGATCAAGAAAATACCGAGACTATACCACAGATGCAATTGAAGAAATTGGTGAAACTTCTATTGCTTCTAAGAAATCAATAAAAAGGGTGAGGAGAAAGGTCAAGGTGTCACGCCCCAAACTCATGAAGCGCAACCGGCGCCCAACCGAGTGAACTCGGTCAAGCAAGCCTGCTAGATACTTTCTATCCAACTTACAATGATCAAGAGAAGACATAATTTCATTAATTAGACAAATAGGGAGGTCATGTATACAATACTAAATCATTTCATTAGTTACATCAGTTTTAAGTCTCAAAATACACATATTCTTATGGTTTGAGTGGAATAAGTGATCAAAACACAATATAACTTGTTTGACTTATCTAGCACCCATGTACAACCTACATTGTGTCTACGAAGCCTCTAAAAGATACAAAACAGTGTTATGATAGTGCCGACAACAAAGCTCCGACTATACCTCAAAACGTGATAATAATATGAACAAAAGATACAATACATGACCACGGGATGAAGTGGGGATCACCAAGTCTGTTGGGAACAGGATGTACCACTATCGCTGATCAACAATGCCTGCTATAGAACTACCTGAATCCATTTAAAGATTTAGCACCCCCGATAAAAGATGGACGTTAGTACCGATGAATAGTACTAGTATATTTAACTAAACACTATCTCAATAGAATGAACGATAATACAAGGAAGAAAATCACGAAATCAATAGAAGCCTCAAACAATACCAAAACATCAAGTTAAGAATCACATAAGTTTTCCAGTAAATTTACATGATATTAGGTTGGGAGATCTTTAGTGCCGATATACCATAATGCACAATACCACCATATTCTTACACGGAGTCCGATCACGACCCGACCGGCTAGGTCGTCTCATTTGAGACATCAACCATAACCACAATTTCAATTATAATTTTCAAAATGGTCACCATCATGTGCACGACATGATGTTCGATCACGGACCGATCGGCTAGGCCGTCTCACCCGAGACCTTACCTTTTTCAATCAATCATTTCACTTCGAACTTCTTTCACATCTTTTCGATTCATTGGCACTAATGGACACAATTATAAAGTCAATCTTGGCACTTGGCCGTGTTCCATAATTCTAGTTCCCCTTTCGACATTCAAACATCATCATCATCATCAACAACAATAAGGCTTTCCATTCAAGACATTAAATACACATATGAGCAAATTGGGAATCTTAGGCACATAGAGGCGTCTCATACAAATTGGCATAACAACCTTTATTCGTTCTTGACTTGAAGTCTAAATATTTTTAGCACATATTTCATATTTTGAACACATCCTCAAATGATAATATGACATGATGAAGCCTTTAGAATAAATATTGAACATATAACTTTCAACACAAGCACATTCGGAATAGCCAATTATATAATGATCAATTTGGGACTTATACCAATTACATGAACACCGTGAGATTCAGTTCTAGGAAGAAGGGGTTTAGCCAACATACCTCAATTGAGCTTCCTTAAACTTTAAAACATTCCAGAATTCTTAGCAACTTCAATCTATTTTTTGAAATATAGCAAGTTGAACCAAAATTAGGAAGATGACCATGATTCTAGCTCACTTGAGCATATTATCAAACACTAGGTGTGCATTAAGGTCTTTAATCCCCCTTTTATGAAATATTCCATCATCCCTTAACCCATTCTCTACCATTTTTAGCCACAACCTTCCTATATTCTTTGATAACACATGCATGCAAGACAACAACCCCCACACCCAAGAATTGTCTTTCTAATTATCCCCTTTTTTGTAAATTCTCGAAATTGAGAGCTAGGACATAGATTCTTACCTTTAGGATGGATATTTCCTTGTTAATCTTCAATGATTGAGAAAGAATTTACGGTTAATAGGTTGAAGGTTATTTACCCACACTAAGAACTCTTTCTCACTCTAAAAGTATCAGAAATTTGCTCAAAATGGACTATGGCATATGTTTTATATAACGAAGTAGGTGCGGGTTATAAAAACCCAAAACTGAAGCCCCGGGACAGGATCTGCAGTCACATATGCGACTGCATAATGATTCTGTAGTCGAAATAGCCCCGAAAAATGGCCTCCGGCATTGGGCTGGCCTGCTTCACTCTGTGACCGCTATGTGGCCCGCAGACCTGTTCTGCGGTCGCATAATGCGCCACAGGACCTCCCTTCGCAAAATAAAAGTAGGATCAATAATTGAGAACAAGAAGATCATGACTAAATTTTTCTACAAATTGGAGATCAACCAGAAAGTTGAATTCACTGCTGTTAAATCATGCTAAAAAATATATGAGCTGAAATGCATCATGGAGAGATGTAGTTGGAATGTACGTGCCACCAACATAAAAGATTTCATACTTTTCAGGGTGATAAAATTTCAAAACAACCATAACGCTCAGTTGATGCAAGGAAATCTGATCAGAAGCATGCTACATCAAAATTTATAAGTGAGAAAATTTAGAACATATTCAGGATAAAAAGATTTATCTTACACCAGCCTTTGTAGAAAGTGAAATGAAAAAAAATTTGGAATTGACATTGGATATTACAAGGCATGGCGCGCTATACAAAAAATTATTTCTATATAAGAGGAACACCAGAAGAGAATTACCAGATTCTTACTTCATACATACACATGATGGATCATAGAAACCCGGGGATGTACACTAGTATAAAAAGAGATCACCACAATCAGTATGTTACACCTCATGTTTTCGTACGCGAGAGTACGCCGTAAGTCAATTGATGTAAGCTCTGAAATGAGATTGTCATTGAAAGTACATAAACTAAGTTAATAATGTTATCTTGGAGGTTAAAAATCTTTAAGATCATGGATAACAAGTACCAAGAGGGTTTAAAAGCTTAGAAGCTAAACAAATTGAAGAAAATAAGTTTCCTCAAAGGTCGACAAGCTGGGAATGTTATAACATATATTTTTGGGGGTGATACTAGGGTTCTTAACGTGATAAGGAGGTTATGCTATGAGTTATTTTAGGCTTATGATAGTCTTTTGTTACGTTTTGAAGTCAAGCGAGTTCTGGAACAAAAGTTGGCAAAGGTCATCACCAGTGACAATCATAAATATGCTGAAAATTAGGTCAAATGTGATGGAGCTTTTCTCCTAATATAATTAGAATTACCAGACGGTCAATATATCAAATTTAAGATCTACTATTCTAGTTTCTAATCCATTAAACTTTTCATCAATACGTCATCAAAGTAGAGAGATATTTGCAGTTTCACGAGACTGCGCATACTGCATAGGTGACAAGTAGGTGTGTCATTGAAGCTTTTTGAGCAATACATTTTGTTTTATATATGAGGTCTTTTTGGTGACATATTATATACCAAATTGAATTTATTTTAATGTAGTTTCTCATTATCTTAACCGTTCATTCATACAACATACAGATAAAAATATATAAGCGTCAGAAGAAGGGCCAATACTAGGGTGCCAAGCTAGCACCTTTTTGACTTTTCAAATGTTGATATATATAGGTTTCAAATCGTTTTTCTCTTCCTTTTTAGGGAAAAGACCAGAAAACCACCATAAACTTACCCTTACTCTCTCTACAAGGGTTTCAAAGAAATTAACATCCCGGGCACGAAATCAAGAAACGATAACTTAAGAACGATCCTTACGAAGTAAGTATCGCTATATCGCCTTTTTTTCTTTGTAGTTTGAGTTTTGGAAGGTACTTCATAGTTAATAAAATGACTAATTTCTGTATTTAAGCTTTTAAATATCAAGGAAGGTTGATAACTTTATTTCCTAATAGTTAGAACTCACGGGACGGTGATCGAAAGCCGTAAGTTTGATTTATTTCACTTTTAATGGACTGTTTTCTAGTCTACTCATGTTGGCCTATTTTGCTGCTAATTTATGGAGTTTGAATGGAAAAAGGGTGGGGAGTAACGCCACATGTGGAAGGGTAGTGGTATGATCGCTCGTCGTTGAAATTTCAGACTAATTGATAACTTCTTGATTGAGTGTGTTATGGTATATTTGGGTTTCTTGTTGTATTAAAGGTCCCGAATTGTAGTTATATTTTTTTTTTGAGTTGCTGGTTGTATTGTGTTGTTTTCTCACCCCATCTAAGTTGTACATGTATTTATTTGTTATAGGGTTAGCACTCTAGCTGTCGTAAGCTTGTTGTTGAGTTTCATTGATGACTTGTTGTATGTTAAGGCTATTCATTCTTTTTTTTTTGGCATGATCCATATGATACAAACGTGTCACGACCCCAAATCCTAACCGGCCGTGATGGCGCCTATCGTGGAACTAGGCTAGCCGACTACCGCGTGTTCACATTACCTTTTGAAAATCCCATTTAAGTTTCAAGCAATTCATAACAATATAAAGAAAATTCTTAATATAATAGGCAAATTTTACATACAGTACTGCCATTCCCAACACCCGGAGCTAACATGTCATGAGCATCTAGTGAAATAAGCCAAAATAAAGTATTATGACACAAAAATCTGAATCAAAGCTAATACAACAGGAAGGGAAAACAGAGATGCTGCGAACGCTGAACAGCTACCTCTAGATCCCCACGATCCGGATCCCCTGCGATATATATAAAAGCTAATGAGTAATGTGAGTACGCCAACTCAGTAGTAATGGAAATAAATCATGTCTAAGTAGCAAGGAATCACATAAAAATCAATGTCATCAAGTAACAATATACACAGCCTTACTTTCCAACAGTATACATAGATATACGAAATCGTCATGCCTTAGAAATCAACTTCACAAAAGTCCTTAAAAAAATCCATATTTTTAACAACTTTAAAACAAGGATTTTGTATGCAAATGAATGTAGTAAAATCATAAGTAGCCAATCGGGAAAAAACATGTTTCATAATCAGCCTCTCGAGCATGCCTCACAATCCCTCAGCACCTCACAATCACTCAACACCTCACAACCACTCATTCCCCCCAATCACTCAATCACTCGCACTCGGTGCGCTCACTAGGGGTGTGTACAGACTCCGGAGGGGCTCCTTCAGCCCAAGCGCTAATATCACTCAGTACCTCACCATAACTCTTGGTCCTCGGCCACACTCGGTGGAACCACTCGAAAAGCCTCTCGAGCGAAGTAATAGAACGGGGTACTCGACCCGAAAACATCATTTTAATGCTCATGTAGTGTAAATCAGGCTGAGTTTCAAATAAAACAGTATGCACAATGATGCTGAGTAAAATCATCAACAGGTAGTGAGGAAAACAACAGTAAAACGCCCTCAAGGGGTCTAAACAGATCGGCACGAGGCCCCAAACATGGTTTATAGCCCAAATATTTCACAAATCTTTAGAACATAATTTAACATAAGATTTTGAGAAAATGTGCAAGTCATTAGTTGCCGCGGAGAGGACCTAGTCCAATCCAAAAATTAGTACGCGCCACATATTCGTCATCCGACATGTGCGCCATTCCAAATTCAGTGAGAAAATAATGCAGTCCGGGATTCCATACCCTCAGGACAAGATTTAAGACCATTACTTACCTCTACCGGGCCGCGACACTAGTCCGCTATTCCTTTTCCCCTCAAATTGGCTCCCGATTGCTCCGAATCTAGCCAAAACTAGTTCAACATCATTAATATATACTCAAGGAACACAACCCAATCGAAAATTATCAATTAAATCAAAAATCTCGAAATTCGGCCAAACCCGAGCCCTGGGCCCACATCTCGGAATTCAATAATTTTTACATCATTAGACACCTCGTCCTCCCACGATTATATACATATGAAGAACACCAAAATCGGACCACAATTACCATTCCAAAACCTCAAAAGAAATCCCAATTCTTTCCTCCCATTTTCCCAACTTTTTCCTACTCAAATCCTTAAATTTTCAAGACTAATCTTAACAAAATAGCATAGGAACGGGATTAACAACCAAAGAGCTTACCTTTGCTGAAGAACATTGAAATTCTTTCTCAAAACCACCTTCAATGGACTCCTCCCGCATGCAAATTGATGAAAACTAATAAATTTCATGGAGGGGTCCTTTTTATACTGTTCTGCACAGTCATTTCCGCACCTGCAGACAATTGGTCGCGCCTGCGGACCCGCACCTGCGGTCCCAGGATGCGCACTTGCGAGACTCACTTAACTGGCCAACTCTCGCGCCTGCGACCACCTTTCCGCACCTGCGACATCGCAGGTGCGACAAGCCCCTCGCACCTGCGACCTTTCTCTCCGCTCCTGCGCAATCGCACCTGCGACTCCCCTTCCGCAAGTGCGAAAACACCAGCAAAACCAGCACAACAGATTTCCAAAAATCACTCCAACTTCCCGCCAACTATCCGAAATCAATCCCGAGCCCCTCGGGGCCCCAACCAAACATACCAACACACCCCGTAGCATTATTAAAACTTAGTCGAGCCCTCAAAACACCAAAAACAACACGAAAACACTAAATTTTCATCAAATTCAAGCCTAAGAACTTTGAAACTCCTAAAATTCGCCAACTACGCCGAAACCAACCGAAACACCTCCGATTAACCTGAAATTTTGCAGACATATCCAAAATGGCATTACGAGACCGTTCCAACTTTCAGAATTCCATTCCGACCCCGATAGCCTATTTTCCACTGTCAACCAGAAATCGCCAAAAACTAACTTTCGCAATTCAAGCCTAATTCTACTCCGGACATCACAAAAATATTCCGAACACACTCCCAAGCCCCAAATCACCTAACGAAGCTATTCGAGCCATAAAATATGCATTCCGAGGTCGTTTACCAATAAGTCAACTCTCAGTTGACTTTCTCAAATATTAGGTTACTTTAAAAGGCTAAATGCCTAAACTCTCACCATAACTACTCCGGACCCAAACTAACTGATCCAACACATCAAAACAAGATAGCGATACATAACAAATGCAGAAATAGGGGAAATGGAGTAAATCTCACGGAACGACTGGCCGGGTCGTTACATCCTCCCCCTCTTAAACAAACGTTCGTCCTCGAACAGGTCTAGAAACATACCTGGAGTCTCGAATAAGTGAGGATATCTGTCCCGTATCTCCCGCTCTGTCTCCCAGGTGGCATCCTCCACCGCTCCACTGAACCTTCACTGAAGCTATATCCTTAGACCTCAGCTTCCTGACCTGACGACCCAAAATAGCCACTGGCTCTACTTCATATGACATACCACCCTCGAGCTGAACCGTACTGAAGTCCAAAACATGGGAAGGGTCACCAACATAATTCTGGAGTGTTGAAACATGGAATACTGTATGAATACTCGATAAACTGGGAGGCATAGAAAGCCTATAAGCCACCTCCCCAATCCTATGAAGTACCTCAAATGGCCCAATGAACCTGGGACTCAACTTTCCTCTCTTCCCAAATCTCATAACACCCTTCATGAGTGATACCTTCAGCAACACCTTATCCCCAACCATGAAAGACACATATCGGACCTTCCGGTCCGCATAACTCTTCTGCCTAGACTGCGCCGTGCGAAGCCGCTCCTATCAACTTTGCCTTACTCAAAGCATCCTGAACAAAGTCTGTGCCCAATAGCCTAGCCTTGCCCGGCTCAAATAACCCAACCGGAGATCTACACCTCCTACCATATAAAGCCTCTTATGGAGCCATTTGAATACTCGACTGATAGCTGTTATTATATGCAAACTCCGCTAGTGGCAGAAACTGATCCCATGAACCACCAAAATCAATCACACAAGCACGCAACATATCCTCCAAAATTTGAATGGTGCGCTCCGGCTACCCGTCGGTCTGAGGATGAAACGATGTGCTCAACTCAACATGAGTACCCAACTCCCTCTGCACGGCTCTCCAAAACTGGGATGTGAACTGAGTGTCTATCTCGGAAATGATAGAAACTGGAACCCCATGAAAATGGACAATCTCCCTTATATAAATCTCAGCTAACCTCTCCGATGAATACGTAGTACCAACAGGAATGAAGTGTGCGGACTTGGTCAGCCGATCCACAATAACCCATATAGCATCGAACCTCCTCGAAGTACGTGGGATTCCAACTACGAAGTCCATGGTGATCCGTTCCCACTTCCACTCCGAAATATCAAACCTCTGAAACAATCCACCAGGTCTTTGGTGCTCATACTTGACCTGCTGACAGTTGAGACACCGTGCCACAAACTCCACAACATCTCTCTTCATTCTCCTCCACCAATGCTGCCTCAAATCCTTATACATCTTCGCGGCACCCGGAAGGATGGAATACCGCGAACTATGAGCCTCTGCTAGAATCAAATCTCGATGCCCATCTACATTGGGCATGCAAATCCAGCCCTGCATCCTGATGACCCCATCATCACCAATAACCACATCCCTGGCATCACCACGACAAACCCTATCCTGAAGAACAAGCAAATGTGGATCATCATATTGGCGTGCTCTAATCTGATCGTAAAGAGAAGACCTGGAGGCTACACAAGCCAACACCCGCAGGGGTTCTAATAGATCCAATCTCACCAAATGACCTGCTAAGGCCTGAACATCAAGAGCTAATGGCCGCTCTACTACTGGAAGGTAAGCTAAACTCCCCAAACTCGCTGCTCTGCGACTCAAGGCATCGGCCACTACATTGGCCTTCCCTGGATGATATAAGATAGTGAGGTCATAATCCTTGAGGAGATCTAACCATCTCCTCTGGCGCAAATTCAAGTCATGCCTTAGCAGATACTGCAAACTGCGATGATCAGTGAAAATCTCACACTGCACTCCATACAGATAATGCCGCCAAATCTTCAAGGCATGAACAATGGCAGCTAACTCAAGATCGTGCACTGGATAATTCTTCTCGTGCACCTTCAACTGTCTGGACGCGTAGGCAATCACCCTACCGTCCTGCATCAATACCGCTCCCAAGCCAACTCTGGAAGCATCACAATAAACTGTGTAAGAACCCGAACCAGCATGCAAAACTAGTAATGGAGCTGTAGTCAATGCTGACTTGAGCTTCTGAATTTCTCCTCACACGCATCAGACCATCTGAATAGAGCACCCTTCTGGGTCAATATGGTCAAAGGCAAAGCAATCGAAGAGAATCCCTCCACAATATCATGCCAAACCAAGGAAACTCCTAATCTCTGAAGCCGAGGATGGTCTGGGCCAACTCTGCACCGCCTCTATCCTTTTTGGATCAACCCGAATCCCCTCACTGGACACCATGTGCCCCAAGAAAGCGACCGATCCCAGCCAAAACTCACACTTTGAGAATTTTGCGTAAAGCTTCTCCTCCCTCAATCTCTGTAACACAACTCTCAAATGCTGAGCATGCTCTTCCTGGCTACGAGAATAAACCAGGGTGTCATCAATGAACACAATGACGAAGGAATCAAGATAAGGTTGAAACACGCTGTTCATCAATTGCATGAACGCAGCTGGGGCATTGGTCAACCCAAACGACATAACCAAGAACTCATAATGACCACACCTGGTCCTGAATGCAGTCTTCGGGATATCAGAATCCCGAATCCTCAACTGATGCTACCCAGATCTCAAATCAATCTTGGAAAATACTCTGGCTCCCTGAAGCTGGTCAAACAAATCATCAATACGAGGCAAGGGATACCGGTTCTTCACCGTAACCCTATTCAAATGCCGATAATCAATACACATACGCATGGACCCATCCTTATTCTTAACGAACAACACCGGTGCACCCCAAGGAGACACACTAGGCCGAATGAACCCCTTATCCAGGAGCTCCTGAAGCTGCTCCTTCAATTCCTTTAGCTCCGCTGGCGCCATACGATATGGTGGAATAGAAATAGGTTGAGTGCCTGGAACCAGGTCAATACCAAAATCAATATCCCTATTAGGTGGCATGCCTGGCAGGTCTGCAGAATGTGGCTGTGGAAGAGTTAAGTAAAAGAAACTCGATTTTACATCATGCTTATGATGAGTAAATATAAGGTCTTCAGTAGATTATGTGTTTACTAATACATATAAGCTTCTTTATAAGGAAATATAAGGCATGAATATCTATCCACCCATATGGTAAAAAGCAATAAAAGAATCAAAAGGTAGATACAAGTTTCAACAAGTAAATGAAGCAAGGTGAAGAAGGGTACAAGGTACCCAGTTAGTGAAGATTATCAGTAATTACAATTCAGGCAGAGAAATACAAGCATTATGAGTTACTTTTAATAGTAACAGAGATATATACAATTGGCCACACCCATCTCAGTTATGACATATGTGAGCTAACAAATATAGTTTAAGATAAGAATGGGATATTATGATCCAACTGATTAGAGTAACCCAAAATTGTGGATGGACTGTTATCATTAGCCAACATTTATGAAGGATAATGCAAACATGGTAATAGATCTCCTTGGGAGACACCCAGATGGTGCACTCTAGAATAGTACAATCAGATATGAATACTAGAATGTTCAGAAATTTCCGAAGATAGGCAGTGGAATCCTAGAGGGGATAAAAATTTACCTTAGTATGACTCCCGCCCAAGGAAAAAAAGAGAATGTTAGGCGACCCGAAGAGCCAGTGAGATGAAGCAAGTGGAGTTAAGAGTGAAAGAATATTTTGTTGAAGTTTTCAAAATAAGGTAATAGACGAAAAAATTTGCAGGAGAATAAGAAGAGAGTAAATAAAGCATTATGAGTCGTGTAAATAAAATATGACAGGATTATAGAGTCTATAGTTAACTGAAGGAAATACTAGAGGTGACATGCCTTGAGACAATAATAGATATAGGCCAAAGGTCATACCCTCATTTCGAGAAATGAATTGGTGACTCCATTGTGTTTACCAGAAGGAAAAGTTAGACCCTCAGAGTAATAGAAATCAGTATGGGACAATGAACAAGATAAAACGAACATGAATTAGGGAACAAGAGATTTGCTAATAATCTACATCGTGAGAATTTCAGAGATTGCGTTCAAGCAACCATAAAATAGACATTAGAAGAATAACCTTTAAAGGTCATTCAGGAAGATGTTTCCCTAAAGCAAGCACTGTGAGAAGAGTTAATATTAAGGGTTACCACAAGGCGAGTAAGAATCACTAACGATGTGAAAAGACACCAAAGATAAAGAGAGGGGGAAGATTGTGTGATGTGGTATTAAGTCGGAGTTAAGCGGTTTAGGTAACTACGGAATGGTAAAGGAAGAATGTGGTAAAAAGGAGAAAGAATGAGGTTAAATTTATTCAGATCCTACAGATATGTTGTGACTCTAGAACATTATACAAGGATGTCTCCAGGGAGAGGCAGTAATGGTTCCCGACCAGGATGTTATTGATAAAAAAGTGTCAATGGACACTTGATACATCATGAGCCAGTTCGAGAGGTAAGCTAAGACAAAGGACATATCCCAAGAGAGATTACGTAGAATTTAGATATGAGAATGGACCAACGATTAGTTAGTAGTCAATTTAGGAAGAGCCTAGTTATGGATAGACAAGAGGATACAGATAAATCAGCAAATTGTACAAGATAAACATAGTGAACCCCAACATAGTGAATTCAGTCTCGCAGATATGACGTCGTAATCCTTGAGAAATATTCAGAGTGGAGTTGGATTAGTTAACTGTACCGTGTAGGTGTTACCAAAATAAAAAAGAGTGCTACTGGGGAGACAGTCAAAATTTCAGTTTACAAGCAACCCTATGAACACAAGAGTGCGAAGGTAAGTAACTAAGGATAATTATGGGCGAGTAAGGACATAAAAAAGATCCTTCGGCTATACGATGTAATAAGTTCGCAACTTTACAAGAGTCAGAAGGTCTTCCCTAAGTACTACAACGAAAGACTAGCTGGGGAAATAGGAAGAAGGCTTCAACCTAAGAATAGTGCCCTAAAGAGGAAATGATCTTGTAACAACAGTCTCACTACAACATTGTATGTACTCCATAAAAAAATGGCACCTATTGTGGCTAATGAATGGGAAGTGAAAATCAAACGTAATATGTAAGATCATATGAGTTACAGGAAATTCCAATATTCATGGGCACTAAGATAAGCCAAGCATTCATGCATCAAGTGGCAGAACGACCAGGAAAAGTAATTTCTTATGTTTAAAGGCAACTGAGAAGGCACGAAAGGAAATTTATGGTGCTAGCAAGTTAAAGGAAGGTTTTGAATAGTATGAATAGATACCTATAGGTTGAAAGCTAAAGTATTATAGAGTGATAAGTTTTTAGGTATATAGGAGTAAGGATAAGAAAATAGGAGTTAGAAGATGAGAAGAATAGGTAAGGCCTCAGGATTAAGCCCATCAAAACAAGAGAGTTGATGGTTTCCGTAAGTTATAGAAAGCTTAGTATAGCCCAAATGAACTCGGAGGAGTCTATGACTAGGTTCATTTAGAAGATATGGAATGCTTCCCTGGTAGTATAATAAGGGTGTAATTGTGATAGATAATAGGATGACGCTTAGGCCTTTAATTGAGTAATGATTTAAAGAAAAGGTATTTCATGCATTGCACGAGATTAGAATACCCCCATAAGATGAACCACATTGGGATTCTAAATTATTGAAGTATAGTATCTTCCCTGGGTGGATCAGGTAAATGACTTTAGATGTTCGCCGATGAGACGCAAGCCCAAGTGACAATGTATTACGTAAGAGGCTTCAGTTATCAGTGGTAGATTATGGATCAACATTAAGGTGAATCAATAATGGATGGATAAAAGTTACAAAGTATGAGATGTGATTAGGCTGTCATTCTTAAGATGAATAGTAATGAGGAAGTATTTGGGTAGCAGACCTCGGTAAAAATAAATCGAAGTAAGAGTTATAGTATAGTATAACCTACATAGATGTAGTGAATACATAAACATAGATAACCAAGGCTATGAAACAAGATCTTGAAATAGTCGTAAGTTCAAAAAAGTACCGAGCGAAGAACTTTAGTACACCTATAGATGCCTAGAAGGATAGCTTGTCATTGTACTGATTATGTTCACAAAGTGAGGCCTAGATATTGGATAAAAGCTAGAGTAAAAGAGATATAAGAGTCACATAGGAACACATACAAGGAAAAAATCATACAGGCTGCATGAAAGAAGGTAGCAACAGTTACGAGATTGGAAGAATTTCGACCACAGGTCGTGGTGTGAGAAAGAGGCCTAAAAGGGGGATGCCCTGGCCTTTGGATTTATTCACAAAACAGATACCTAGATGGAAAGGATAAAGTATTTGTAAGAAGTATAGATTATGAGACTGATAAGCACATCAGTCAACATTCGAGGATGAATATTCCAAAGGAGGGAATGAATGTTACACCCCATCTTTTCGTACGTGAGAGTACGTCGTAAGTTAATTGATGTAAGCTCAAAAATGAGATTGTCACAGAAAGTGCAAAAAAGTAAGTTAATAATGTTATCTTGGAGTTTAAAAATCTGTAAGATCATGGAGAACAAGTACCAAGAGGTTTTAAAGGCTTAGAAACCAAAAAAATTGAAGAAAATAAGTTTCGTCGAATGTCGACACGTTGGGAATATTATAAAATGTAGCTTTGGGGTGATACTACGGTTCTTAATGTGATAAGGAGGTTATGTTATGAGTTATTTTAGGCTTATGATATTCGTGTTTTACGTTTTAAAGTCAAGCGATTGTGGAGAAAAAGTTGGCAAAGGTCACCACCAGTTATATTCATAAATGTGCTGAAAATGAGGTACAATGTAGCGGAGCTTTTCTCCTAATATACTTGGAATTACGGGATGATACACATATAAAATTGAATATATACAAGTCTAGTTTCTAATTCATTAAACCATTCGTCAATACGACATCGGAGTAGATAGATATTTGCAGTTTCGCGAGAATGCATAGGTGACAAGTAGGTGCTTCACTGAAGCTTTTTGAGCAATACATTTCGTGTGTTATATGAGGTCTTTTAGGGAAATATTATATACCAAATTGAATTTCTTGGAATTTAGTTTCTAAGTCTCTTAACCTTTTGTTCATACAACATATGTATAAAAAGATATATGCGTCGGAAAAAGGGCCAATACTACGGTGCCAAGCTAGCATCTCTTTGACTTTTCAAAAGTTGATATATAGGTTTTAAATCGTCTTTATCTTAAATTTTCATAGAAAACGACCACGAAACTACCATAAACATACCCTTAAGCTCTCTACAAGGGTTTCAAATAAAAAACATCCCAGGTACGAAATCAAGAAGCGATAACATTAGAAAGATCCATACGACGTAAGTATCGCATATCGCCTTTTTTTATTTGTAGTTTGAGTTTTGGAAGGTACTTAATAGTTAATAAAGTTCCTAATTTCTATATTTTAGCTTTTAAATATTAAGGAAGGTTGATAAATTTTTTTTCTAATAGTTAGAACTCATAGGAGAGTGATCAGAAGCCGCGAGTTTGATTTATTTCACTTTTAATGGACTATTTTGTAGTCCACTCGTATTGTACTATTTTGCTACTAATTTATAGGGTTTGTAAGGATAAAGGTCATGGAGTAATGCCACATGCGGTAGGGAGTGTTCTGGTCGCTCGTTGTTGCAATTTCAGGCTAATTGATAACTTGTTGATTGGGTGTGTTATGGTATGTTTGGGTTTTTTGTTGTATTAAAGGTCCTAAATTATAGTTTTGTTGTTTTTGAGTTGATGGTTGTATTTTGTTGTTTTCTCGCCTATAGTAGGCTTGAGGGAGTATTAAAATTAGGGGAATGCTGCCCGTTTTATTTTAGAATCGAGTTATCATTTGAGATAAATGATATACTAGCTCCATCTAAGCTGTACATTTATTTGTTTACTATAGGGTTGGCACGCTAGTTGTCGTAAGCTTGTTGTTGAGTTGCATTGATGACTTGAGGTATGTTAAGGCTGTCCATTCTTTCTTTTTTTGGCATGATCCATATGATACAAACGAAACGAGCAAATGCAAAACTTCACAAATGATTTTAATCCTAGAAGTACTAGGGTGCCTATGTTCTTGATTTTCCATGTGTCCTATTATTATATCGCCTATTCACGGGTCTCAGAAAATACGTAAGTTGATAAGTTTATTTCATGTTTTTAATCGAAGGCATAATGATCTTATGACATATCGGGAGATCTTATTGACTTACTTCATTATGTATTGCATTCATTTATACATGTACATTGACCCATGACCAGATGGCATTATATAAACGTATATTATATGTATATGGGGTATCGAAAAAGGCACCACCACATGATCAGTTGAACGTTGATGATTTCGCCCATAGTGGCCAAGATGATATGATGGGATGCACTCAGAGGCTTGATGATGTTATGTACGCATATAACTATGCATGGTATGGCGTTTATACACATATAAACGACATTATAAATGTTTCATGATTCACAGAGCTATTCAGACTTACAGGTTGAGTTCTTTACTTCATGTTTCTTTCATGTCCTTTATATACTGCTTTCATGCCTTACATACTCAGTACTTTATTTGTACTGACGTCCTTTTTGCATGGGAATGATGCATTTCATGCCCGCAGGTTCTGATAGATAGGTTGAGAGTCTTCCTAGTAGGTTATCAGCTCAATGGAAGGTTATGGTGCACTCCACTTTCTCTGGAGTTTCCTATTTGGTCAGTATGATTTTGACATGTAATGATTGGTATGGCGGGGCCCTGTCTCAGCCTTTATGATATTTATGTACTCTTAGACATTTGTAGATATATGTCATGTATATGGATGATTGTATGGCCTTGTCGGTCTATGTTTTGAGTGTACAAATCATCATTTAAGTCTTATAGGCTCGTATGTCATATGTATAAGTTTGTATTCCATGTTGGGTCGTCCTATGTCGAGTGTTCCCTTATTTTTTTATCCTGGTTATCTCATGACGTCTTTTCAAGACCACTTACCCATGATGGTATGATAAGAAAAATATGTTATGTTGGTACTTGATCAAGTAAGGCACCGGGTGCCCGTCGCGGCCCTTCAATTTGGATCGTGACATAGTAAGCAAAAATAATAACTATCACTCTTAAGTTTCAACTGTTCCTATTTGAAACTTAACACCTTGCAATTTATTTTTTTGTGTTTCACCTGTACAAGTTTATTTGTATGTTCTTTGCTGCTGTGGTGTCAATAGCTAGTTGGCATTACTGTAAACCCGTGATTGCAGTAGATGCAATATTTTAAAGTCAAAATATCACGGTATTCTATTTGTTGCTGTATCAAAGGATGCAAACAGCCAAATCTTTCCTCTATCTTCTGGTATAACAGATTTAGAAAATAACGACGCATACATTTTATTCTCCCAAGAAGTGCAAAAAGCAATTGAAATCCGCTGTGAACTGGTTTTCTTATTAGATAGAAACCAATCGACCACGCATGAGATTAGACAAATTTATCCTAAAGCTCACCATGGTATCTGCCTCCATCATTTTGAGAAGAATCTAAAGCAAAGGCATGCAAAAAGCATTGTGATAAATCTTTTCCAAAGAGGTGCAAAATCATACATATGTGAAGATTTTAATCAGTTAATGTCCCAAATCAAAAGTATTGTCAAGAAAACCTACAATTACATAATGGAAGAGCCACCAGAGAGATGGGATCTATTGTAGTTTCCATGGCGACATTATGACATGTTGACAAAAAACATGGTAGAATCAATGAATTCTGTGTTATCAAAAGCAGAGAAGTCGCAATTATGATTTTACGAACGGAGAAAAACAACACAAGAAACTTTTTACAAAGTATCAATATGTGCAGAAGAAGAGTTGAATAGAAGATAGACTTAGTTTGAAAAATTTTTATAAGTATATTTATTAATTTTAACCTTTTTGACCAAAAGTACTTAACTAATGCATAAAAATTTCAACCTTTTGTATCTAAAATCATTGACTGCATGCTTACAAAAAAAACATGTCTGAAGTTTTTCATACCATATTTAGCTTAACTGCAACATGTTTTGTCTGAAATAATTAACTACTGCAGAAATACTTCAGCTGGTTATGTTTATAGTCATTCACTGTTTACATGAAAAAACATCATACTTTTTCTTTTTGAAGCTATAATACACTAATATAAATTTTGTTTACTTTTTTATTTCTTCTTAGATGTTCAACCTTGATTCAATATTGTTTAGAATAAATAATGAGGGAATGAAATTCATTGTGGACTTAAAGAAGAGAACTTGTAACTGCTTGAAATCTCAACTTGATGAATTGCCATGTCCACACGCAATTGCTGCTATCATGAAGAGATATTTGCAGAAATCTGATTTTTTGCTCAAAATGGTATTCAAGAAAAATATGGTTCAAAATATATGACGGGAATGTCAATACTGTGGGAGATTAAAATTTATAGGATATACCGCAAAATGTGGTCTCATATCATAAAACCTCTCGATGTAGACATTATACAAGGAAGAAGATAGAAGAAGAGGTATATCTCTGCGACTGAATCAGTATGAATTTCTGTCTTCTCCGGCCGCTCATCCATATACCAAGAAACATACTGAAAAATACTCTAACATTCAATGATGCCTAAAAAAATTTCCTTCTAAAGGAATATATATATCCTGAATTTAGACTTTCATGATTTATTGATATATGTGAAATGTGATTGTTTTTCATAGAAATAAAAAATCAACTCTTGGATTGAAAATTACTCATTTATATATTGCTAGAAGTAGAAACCACACATTTTTGTTGGCTTACAGGTTTGGTTGCAAAAACATAATTAACAAAATTAATGAACTTCAGAGACAACATTCTAAAAAGTACGCAATCATTTCCGCCAAAAAAAAACTGTAAGTGAAATACACACACACATATATATAATAAAATACTATAAACCTTTGTGGCCTGAAGTATTCATACACATAAAGTAATACTTCATATCTTTTTGAGCAAACAAGAATAGTATATTAATAACTACTTAATGTTTCGTATATATTTTTTATAGTTTGTGTCTCTGAGGATACATTGATTGCCTAAGCTTTCTAGTATATTGCAAGCATCAAATGATAAAGTCTTAACAAAAATATAGAATTTTGATTGTTCACTTTCCACAATACAGTTTACAAAAGAGCGGGGTAGTGCAAAACGTTGTTTTCCCTTGTCATTGGTCTTCTTTGCGATATGATGAGCTGTCCTATTCCCTTGCCTGAGGATGTGCTGGAGGATTACCTTCCGCTGGTACATGAGCCACCTGCATTCATTAACAATGTTGTCATATAGTGTATTACCTTATTGTATTGTGTGGATTACCTCCGTGGAGTCTTTCTCAATTTCAAGAGGGAATAATCCCCATTCTTCTGCTGTTTTGAGTCCCTCTTTCAGTGCCTTTATTTCTGCTTCTAGTGATCCATTAGCATGGGTAGATTTTGTAAATCCAACCACCCATTTCCCATTGATATTCCTAAATACGCCTCCAAGACCACATTGTTGGTTATGTTTATTGAAGTTGGCATCTATGTTAAGCTTAAACCAGCCTCTTGGTGGTTTGTACCACTTAATCTTAATGGGATGTTTTGGAGGGGTGTTGAGGCTCTTTTCTGTGAGAAGCTTGAATTCAGAAGCTCATTGGATAATATGAGTATCATTAATAGAATTGTCAATGTTTTTTGATTATTTTTATTTCTATTTAGCCAGATGTGCTAGATGGCAAATGGGAAGAGGGGAGTCCAATCAATATACTTATTTTTAAGAGGATAATTAATGTCCTTGACTTGTAGGAGCCAATGCTTTTCCTTTCCTTTCTAGTAATTTTTCCACTCAAGGCTATCCTAGAAATGATTAATGGCTTTGCATTCTAGTAAAATATGGATTATGGATTCCTCTTTTTGGCATTTGCATATAGGGAAGACCGGATCGATGTTTAGTCCAATTTGTGAGAGATATTTTCTGCAAGGTATCCTATCATGGAGACACTGCCATAAGAAGAATTTAATTTTATTAGGGCAATTTAGGTTCCATATTCATTCAAATTCTAAATTTTGTTTGAAGGGGGTTTTATAAGCGTGTAACAAGATTTTGTTATGAAAATATCTTTTGTATTTAGAGACCAAATTGGGATATCATTGGTAGGGCCTTTGAGCCGAATTCTTATGTTAGTGATACTTTCCTTTAGGTCACAAGGGATGTTGAAAGATAGTTTATCAAGGTTCCAGGTTTTTCCATTGAAAATATTCCTTATTTTTAATGAGTGATCCCTGCTAGAGAGAGGACCTGTTACTACTTTTCTAAGATTACCTATATTAGGTATCCAGTTGGTTTCTCATATGCTCATGTTGGAATGGTAATGGGGTGACCAAGTGATACCTTTTGAGAATAATTCGCATCCCTTTTGAATACTTTTCCATATGAAGGAGACTTTATTTTTTGCTAAACTAGTCCCATAAGAGGTGATGATTAATTTAGCTCAGGGGGTTAGAGCATTTGTAAGAATCCTCCATATTAGTCTAGCTAGTGTGCATAGATTCTTAGACATTGCATTATGAATACCTAGGCCGCCATTTGGTTTTGGTTGGCATAGTGTAGACCATTTAACCAGATAAATTTTTCTTTTTTCTAATGTGCTACCCCATATAAAATCCCTTTGAATTTTATGTGACGACCCAAAAGGGTCATCACCTATTTTATTACCCATTCCGTACTTCCGAGGCCTTGAAAACCTTATTTGTAGTTGCCTCAATTTGCGTGTGTAGTTCGGGCGCGTAGCCGGACAACTTAAATATGAAATTCTGTGAAAAATGCTAAGATTTGATATTAAAATGAATAAATTTGACTTCGGTCAACATTTTGGGTAAACGGACCCAGACCCCTGATTTGACTGTCCCGGAGGGTCTGTAGGAAAATATGGGACTTGGGCGTATGCCGGGAATCAAATTCCAAGGTCCCAAGCCCGAGAAATGAGTTTTTGAGTAAAAATTGTTTTCTGAAAATATTTAAGGAAATTGAAAATGAAATCTGATTGGAAAGTGATGGTATCGGGCCCATATTTTGGTTCCGGCTCCCGGTACATGTCTTATATATGGTTTAATAACTTTCTATAAAGTTTGGTTGAAATAGGACTTCTTTTGACGTGTTTCGGACTTAAAATGGAAAATTTGATGTTTTATGAAATTTGATAGAATTCATGGATTTTGAGGCTTAATTCGATGTATATGATGTTTTTTAGGCGAGTTGATCGCACTGATAAGTTCGTAGGATGTTGTGTGACTTATCTATGAAATTTGGTATCATTCCGAGCTGTATATGTTAGTTCGGCACGTTGTTAACGAAGTTTAGAAAACTTAAAATTCCTAAGTTTGGTTCTTAAGGTTTAGGGGTGTGCTTTCGAGTTTTAGCGTTGTTTTGAGTGTTCCGAAGGCTCTAGAGAGTCCGTATTATAATTTGGGACTCGTTGGTATATTTGGACTAAGGCTCGGGTGGGCCCATGTGCCTTCCAGGCACCTAACGGTGCTAAAAACCAGCAAACAAAACCGCTGGTGCACCTGCTCTGGTGTGACTGCAGATGCGGTTGCGCAACATCGCAGGTGCGAGACCGCAGGTGCGGTCCTCAGCATCGCAGGTGCGATCACCAATGGCCTGGCCAAATTATCGCAAGTACAGAACACTTCTTGCTGGTGCGAGACCACAAGTGCGGTCTCCACTCCGCAGGTGCGAGCCCAGACTCCCTAGCCCATTTCCGCAGGTGCGAGATTCTTCTCGCAAGTACGAGACCGTAGGTGCGATCCCCAGAGCCGTAGGTGCGAGATGACTGTTCAGGTAGTGTGTTTTAAATACGGGTTTCAAACTCATTTTCCTTAATTCCTTCTTCTTCCTTGGACGAGTTTCATCCATTTTTAAGAGCTATCAACCAAGTCTTGTAAGGTAAGTGAACTCTAGCCAGAAATTAGTTTCATGCATGCATCCTAGCTTAATTAACTACATAAACTAGTGCAAAAATTAAAGAAATCGGGTAGTAACCTAGAACTTGTGATCATTTGAGAATTTTCTGTGAATTGGCCATGAAATCTAGTAAGAATCGTGTATTAATGATCCTTAGGATTTGGGTGAGTGTTCCCTTCGAGAATGATAAGAATCCGAGCGAGTGGGCCCGGGGTCGAATTTTGATAATTTTGGAAAAATGCTAGGAAATGGATAATTAGGCTATGTAATCTAATCATTGAATCCTTATTGATATACTTGAGTTTATTATGTCTAGATAATATAATTTCGGAGTTGAATTATAAAGGAAAGGCGGTGTTAGAGGGTTGATTGCTATACTTTGGACCCGAGGTAAGTGTTTGGTCTAACCTTAGCTTGAGGGAATAGGAGTTGAGTATTAATTTCTACTTGCTAATTGTCCAATACGATGTATAGGCATGGTGACGAGTATCTATACATTGGTGTCTAGCATGACCGTGAGTCCTTATATTGCGAATGTTCTGATTTTTGGTGTAATTTCCATGCTTAGTCGATGATTTCTATATGTTGTAAAGAGCATGTGAATGGAATTGAAATATTTAAACTCTTTTGGAGCATTGGCTCAAATTGTAAAACGAATGATGAAGATATATGAGATAATTACATCTTTTGGAGCATTGACTCAAATTGTAAAATGAATGATGAAGAAATATGAGATAATTACATCCTTTGGATCATTGACTCAGGTAATAGAGTAAATTATGGAATGAAAGTGAAAGAAAGAGAAACAATTACCAAAATATACTCTTGCTGGGTCATCGTTGTATACTTCCCTTGCCGGGATTAAATTGTTTAATTAATGTTCCCTTGCTGGGATTTAATTATTTAGTTGATGTTCCCTTGCCGGGATTTCTATTTTTATTCTGTTTATTTCCTTGCCCTTACCGGGATTTCTATTTCAAAGCACGAAGGGTGATGCCTTGCCATAATATTATTATGCACGAGGGGACATTCTGTGCCATGTTTATATTGTTTATGCACGAGGGGACATTTTGTGCCATATTTTATATTATTATGCACGAGGGGACATTCTGTGCCATGTTTATATTGTTTATGCACGAGGGGACATTTTGTGCCATATTTTATATTATTATGTGCGAGGGGACATTCCGTGCCATGTTTGTATTGTTTATGCACGAGGGGATATTCCGTGCCATGTTTATATTGTTTATGCACGAGGGGACATTCCGTGCCATGTTTACATTGTTTAGGCACGAGGGGACATTCCGTGCCATATTTTATATTATTATGCACGAGGGGACATTCCATGCCATATTTTATATTATTATGCATGAGGGGACATTCCGTGCCATATTTTATATTATTTTGCACGAGGGGACATTCCGTGCCATGTTTATATTGTTTATGCACGAGGGGACATTCCATACCATGTTTATATTATTATGCACGAGGGGACATGCCGTGCCGTATCTTTCACTGTTTAATCTGTGTTGTCAATTCCCGTTATTATTTTCCGATATTTTTGACTGTTATTTTCGTTTGTATCATTTTAGTATTTGCTATCTCTTACCCCCAGCATGTTATCCCCATAATTGTATTCTTGTTTAGTTTCTGCTCTACTATTGAACTGCACAAGTACATTTTGTTGTCGTGTCCTAGCCTCGTCACTACTTCACCGAGGTTAGGCTCTGAACTTACTCAGTACATGGGGTCGTTTGTACTGATGCTACACCTGCACTTCTTTATGTTGTGCAGATTACGCAGCCGGACCCGGAGGACATCATTAGTGGGAGTGTCTTCCAGATTATCCTAGAGGCTTCAAGGTATACCCGCTTGCGTTCGTGGGCCTTGGAGTCTCCCCCATCCCTATGTCTTCGTTTCTGTCTTATTTTTTCCTCTAGTTTCAGAGACAGTAATGTATTTCCTTTCAGACTTGTATTTAGCACTCTTATAGACAGTTCGTGAGTTTGTGACTCCAGGTTTTGGGAAAATTTACGCGTCTTTGTATTATGCTGTCCTTATTTAGCTTGAAACCATATTTATTTCCGCTGTTAAATTGATGTTAATATGATAGTTTACCTATACATGCTGGCTTGTCTAGCGGGTTCAACTTTAGATGCCATCACGACCCGATAGTGGGATTTCGGGGCGTGACATTTTATCAATTTTGTTAAGGA
The DNA here is from genome assembly GCA_005239505.1 of Nicotiana paniculata. Classification (NCBI taxonomy): domain Eukaryota; kingdom Viridiplantae; phylum Streptophyta; class Magnoliopsida; order Solanales; family Solanaceae; genus Nicotiana; species Nicotiana paniculata. The sequence continues at coordinate 15,058 of ML314156.1, read as the reverse complement.
TGTTTTTTGGTATTAATGTGTAATGCACATAGTGATTGGGGATTGAATTTAGGAACGAGTGGGATAGGGTTGTCCTTCCTGCTAAGTTAATGAATTTCAACTTCCAAGATGCTAGTTTAATTCTCATTTTATCAATTAAAAATTTAAAGTCTCTAGGCCTTGGACAATTGTTTAAAATTTGGAATCCCAGGTATATACAAAAGTTGTCACACTTTTTTATACCTGGTCTAGTTGTAACATCTTTAATGAGAGAAGGAGAATAGTTCTTAGAAAAGAGAATCTTTGATGCCGTGAGGAAGAGTGTTAAAGCACGAAGGGTGATTCCGTGCCATATTTTATATTATTATGCACGGAGGGACATTCTGTGCCATGTTTATAATGTTTATGCACGAGGGGAAATTACGTGCCATATTTTATATTATTATGAACGAGGGGACATTCCGTGCCATGTTTATATTATTTATGCACGAGGGGACATTCCGTGCCATGTTTACATTGTTTAGGCACGAGGGGACATTCCGTGCCATATTTTATATTATTATGCACGAGTGGACATTTCGTGCCATATTTTATATTATTATACACGAGGAGACATTCCATGCCATATTTTATATTATTATGCACGAGGGGACATTCTGTGCCATGTTTATATTGTTTATGCACGAGGGGACATTCCATGCCATGTTTATATTGTTTATGCACGAGGGGACATTCCGTACCATGTTTATATTATTATGCACGAGGGGACATGCCGTGCCGTATCTTTCACTGTTTAATCTGTGTTGTCAATTCCCGTTATTATTTTCAGATATTTTCGACTGTTGTTTTCGTTTCTATCATTTCAGTATTTGCTATCTCTTACCCCCAGCATGTTCTCCCTGTAATTGTATTCTTGTTTAGTTTTTGCTATACTATTGAACTGCACAGGTACATTTTGTTATCGTGTCCTAGCCTCGTCCCTACTTCACCGAGGTTAGGCTCGGCACTTACTCAGTACTTGGGGTCGATTGTACTGATGCTACACCTGAACTTCTTTATGTTGTGCAGATTTCGTGGTCGGGCCCGGAGGACATCATTAGTGGGAGTGTCTTCGAGCTTATCCTAGAGGCTCCAAGGTATACCCGCTGGCGTTCGTGGGCCTTGTCGTCTCTCCCATCCCTATGTCTTCGTTTCTGTCTTATTTTTTCCTCTAGTTTCATAGACAATCATGTATTTCCTTTCAGACTTGTATTTAGCACTCTTATAGATAGTTCGTGAGTTTGTGACTCCAGGTTTTGGAAAAATTTACGCGTCGTTGTATTATGCTGTCCTTGTTTAGCTTGAAACCATTTTTATTTCCGTTGTTAAATTGATGTTAATATGCTAGTTTATCTATACACATTGGCTTGTCTAGCGGGTTCAACGTTAGACGCCATTACGACCCGATGGTAGGATTTCGGGGCGTGACAGGTCGGTATCAGAGCACTATGTTACTTAGGTCTCACAACTCACGAACAACTTGGTAGAGTCTGAGGAATCGATACGGAGACGTCTGTATTTATCCCCAGAGGCTAAAAAGTTAGGATGACTCCATATTTATTTTCTTCTCTGTCGTGCGCTATGAATTCCGAGTACTGATTGAGTTTCTATTCTATTCTCTCGCAGATGGCGAGGATGCGTGCTCCCCTTGGTTCTGCCCAGCAGCCTGACACTCCTGCTACAGCTCCTACTCGGGGTCGAGGTCGAGGTCGAGGATGAGGCCGTGCTAGAGGCCGAGGTCGGGGCCGTTCTCAGCCTAGAGCAGCAGCCCCAGTGGAGGACCCTCAGGTCGAGTCTGACGAGGAGGTCCCAGTTCCGGCAGACCCAGTTGGACCAGCTCAGGTCCCAGAGGGGTTTATAGCTACCCCAGTGCTTTAGGACGTCCTTGTCTGTCTAGCCGGACTCATGGAGAGTGTAGCACAGGTGGGTCTTCTTCCTACAACACCACCCGTCTCTCAAGCTGGGGAGGTGCCCAGACTCCTGCCGCCCGCGTGTCAGAGCAGCTAGCTCCACAGTTTCAGACTCTGGCACCTCAGCCAACTGGAGTAGCTCAGCCGAGTATTGCAGCACCGGTAGCAGAGGGAGCAGCTATGTCAGCAGATGCTTTGTGATGACTGGACAGGTTCACTAAGTTATTCACTGCTACTTTTACCGTTTCACCATAAGAGGATCCCCAGGATTATTTGGACAGCTGCCATGAGGTTCTTCGAAATATGGGCATAGTGGAGTCCAACGGGGTTGACTTCGCTACCTTTCGGTTATCGAGTGCAGCCAAGAGTTGGTGGAGAGACTATTGCCTAGCCAAACCAGCTGGATCTACACCTTTGACTTGGACTCAGTTCTCAGAGGTATTTTTGGGGAAGTTCCTTCCCATTACTTAGAGAGAGGACCTTCGGAGGTAGTTTGAGCATCTCCAGCAGGGATCCATGTCCGTCACTCAGTACGAGACCAGGTTCATCACTCTACCCTGACATGCTGTTATGATACTTCCCACTGATCGGGAGAGAGTTCAGAGGTTTATCGAGGGATTGGCCCAGCCTATCAGACTTTATATGGCTAGAGAGTTAGGTATAGATATATTATTCCAGGATGCGGCCAATGTGGCCAGGAGGATTTGTCACAGGGAGGTGGTCAGGGGGCTGACAAGAGGCCCTGTCATTTCGGTCATTTCAGTGGAGCCTCATCTGGGGGCAGGGATTCTTCAGGCAGAGGTCATCCTCCCAGACCTTTTCAGTCAGCTCTCCAGGTTTCCCATGATGCTTCAGGTGGTCGTGGTTATCAGACGCACTATTTCGGTCAGCAGCCTTACAGTGCACCACCAGCACCTATCGGTGCACCGCTGCTTCAGAATTTCCAGTGTGATTATCAGGGTCGACAAGGCTAGTTCCACAGTCAGCAGTCACATCAGCAGAGGCCTTGTTATACTTGCGGTGGTTTGGGGCATATTTCCAGGTTTTGCCCCTGAGGTTCTGGTGGGTCTCAGCATCAGGGTTCTCGTGCCATGGTACAAGCACCAGGTGTTACACAACCTGCCCAGCCAGCTAGAGGTGGAGGTAGATGTCATAGAGGTGGAGCTCAGGCCGCCAGTAGCCGGCCGTCCCAACGATGTGGTTCAGGTTGGTGGGGCCCAACCCCAATGTTATGCTCTTCTAGCCAGGCCAGAGGCTGAGTCTTCAGATGCATCCATTACAGGTACTATTCGGGTTTATGATAGAGAGGATTCAGTGCTATTTGATCCAGGGTCTACGTATTCGTATGTGTCCTCTTATTTTGCACCATACCTGTTCATGCCTAGTGATCCACTGAGTATTCCTGTTTATGTATCTACACCGTTGGGTGATTCTATCGTGGTCGATCGAGTCCATCATTCTTGTGTTGTGGTGATTGGGGGTATTGAGACCCGTGTTGATTTGTTGCTTTTAGGTATGGTCGACTTTGATGTTATATTGGGGATGGACTGTTTATCCCCATATCATGCTATCTTGGATTTCCATGCCAAGACGGTGACCTTAGCCTTACCAGATTTTGCCCGTTTGGAGTTGAAAGGAACTCCTAGTCATTCTACCCGCAGTGTTATTTCGTACGTGAAGGCTCGGCGTATGGTCGAGAAGAGGTGTTTGGATTATTTGGCTTTTGTGCGCGATTCCAGTGTTGAGGTTCCCTCTATTGATTCGGTACCCGTAGTTCATGAGTTTCCTGAGGTCTTCCCTTCAGACCTGCCGGCGATGCCACCTGACATGGACATTGATTTCTACATTGATCTGGCTCTGGGCACCCAACCCATTTCTATTCCGCCGTATCGCATGGCCCCGCCAGAGTTGAAAGAGTTGAAGGAACAGTTGCAGGATTTGCTTGGGAAGGGTTTCATTGGACCCATCGTTTATCCTTGGGGTGCTCCAGTATTGTTTGTGAAGAAAAAGGATGGTTTGATGAGGATGTACATTGATTACCGGCAATTGAACAAGGTTACAATCAAGAATAAGTATCCACTGCCGAGGATTGATGATTTGTTCGATCAGCTTCAGCATGCCAGGGTATTTTCGAAGATAGACTTGAGATATGGATACCGAAAGTTGAGGATTAGGGCATCCGATGTCCCTAAGACAGCTTTCCACACTCGGTACGGGCATTACGAGTTTTTGGTCATGTCGTTTGGGTTGACGAATGCCCCAACAACTTTTATGGACTTGATGAACCGAGTGTTCAGGCTTTATTTGGACTCGTTCATGATAGTCTTCATTGATGATATATTTACAAACTTCCGCAGTCAGGAGAAGCACGAGCAACATCTCAAAGTGGTTCTTCAGACTCTGAAGGACAATCAGCTTTATGCAAAATTTTCGAAGTGTGAGTTCTGGTTGAGTTCAGTTGCATTCCTGGGTCATGTCGTATCAGCAGAGGGTATTCAGGCTGACTCGAAGAATGTTGAGGCAGTCAAGAACTTTCCTAGACCAGCATCAGCTATAGAGATTCAGAGTTTCTTGGGATTGACAGGCTATTATCGTCGGTTCGTGGAGGGGTTCTCATCTATTGCGGCCCCGATGAACAGGTTGACCCAGAAGGGTGCCCAATTCAGATGGTCAGACAAGTGTGAAGCGAGCTTTCAGAGGCTCAAGATAGCTCTAACTACGACACCGGTATTGGTTTTGCCCACAGGTTCAGGGACTTATACAGTCTGTTGCGATGCTTCCCGTATTGGGCTTGGTGCAGTGATGATGCAAGATGGAAAGGTCATTGCTTATGCTTCGAGGCAGTTGAATATTAATGAGAAGAACTATCCAGTGCATGATTTGGAGTTGGCAGTCATTGTCCACGCATTGAAGATTTGGAGGCACTATCTATGACGACCCAAAGGGTCATCACCTATTTTATTACCCATTCCGTACTCCCGATGCCTTGACAACCTCATTTGTAGTTGCCTCAATTTACGTACGCAGTCCGCACGCGTAACCGGACATCTTAAATATGAAATTTTGTGAAAAATGCTAAGATTTGATATTAAAATGAATAAATTTGACTTCGCTCAATATTTTGGGTAAATGGCCCCGGACCCGTGATTTGACGGTCCTGGAGGGTCCGTAGGAAAATATGGGACTTGGGCGTATGCCCGGAATCGAATTCCGAGGTCCCAAGCTTGAGATATGAATTTTTGAGTAAAATTGTTTTCTGAAAATATTTATGGAAACTGAAAATGAAATCTGATTAGAAAGTGATGGTATCGGGCCCGTATTTTGGTTCCGGTGCCCGGTACAGGTCTTATATATGGTTTAAGCACTTTTCGTAAAGTTTGGTTGAAATCGGATTTTGTTTGACGGGTTTCGAACTTAAAATGGAAAATTTGATGTTTTATGAAATTTGTTAGAATTCATGGATTTTGAGGCCTAATTCGATGTATATGATGTTTTTTGGCGATTTGATCGTACGGATAAGTTCGTATGATGTTGTGGGAGTTATCTATGAAATTTTGTATCATTCCGAGTTGTATAGGTCAGTTCGGCACGTTGTTAGCGAAGTTTAGAAACCTTAAAATTCCTAAGTTTGGTTCTTGAGGTTTGGAGGTGTGATTTAGAGTTTTAGCGTTGTTTTGAGTGTTTCGAAAGCTCGAGCGAGTCCTTAATATGATTTGGGACTCGTTGGTATATTTGGACTAGGGCTCGGGTGGACCCAGGTGCCTTCCGGGAACCTAACGGGGCTAAAAACCAGCAAACAAGGCTGCTGGTGCACCTACTCTAGTGTGACCGCAGGTGCGGTTGCCTAGCATCGCAGGTGCGGTCCCAGGCATTGCAGGTGCGATCACCAATGGACTGGCCAGTTATCGCAGGCGCGGAGAATATCTCGCAAGTGCGAAACTGCAGGTGCGGTCTCCACTTCGCAGGTGCGATCCCAGACCCCCTAGCCCAATTACGCAGGTGTGAGATTCTTCTCGCAAGTGCGAGATCGCAGGTGCGATCCCCAGAACCGCAAGTGCGAGTTCACTGTTCNATTCAAGGAAATTGGGTAGTAACCTAGAACTTGTGATCACTTTAGAATTTTCTGTGAATTGGCCATGAAATCAAGTAAAAATCGTATATTTATGATCCTTAGGATTTGGATGAGTGTTCCCTTCGAGAATTTCAAGAATCCGAGCGAGCGGGCCTGGGGTCAAATTTTGACAATTTTGGAAAAATGCTAGGAAATGGATAATTAGGCCATATAATTGAATTATTGAATCCTTATTGATATACTTGAGTTGATTATGCCTATATAATACCATTCCAGAGTTGAATTCTAAAGGAAAGGCGGTGTTAGAAGGTTAATTGCTATACTTTGGACCCGAGGTAAGTGGTTGGTCTAACCTTAGCTTGAGGGAATAGGAGTTGAGTATTATTTGCTAATTGTCAAATACGATGTATAGGCATGGTGACGTGTGTCTATACATTGGTGTCTAGCATGACCGTGAGTCCCTATATTGTGATTATTCTGATTTTGTTGTAATTTCTATGCCTAATTGATGATTTCTATATGATGTAAAGGGCATGTGAAGGAATATGAGGTAATTACATTCTTTTGGAGTACTGGCTCAAATTGTAAACCGAATGATGAAGAAATATGAGATATTACATTTTTTGGAGCATTGGCTCAAATTGTGAAACGAATAATGAAGAAATATGAGATATTACATTATTTGGAGCATTGACTCAAATGATGAAACGAATAGTGAAGAGATATGAGATATTACATTCTTTGGAGCATTGTCTCAAATTGTGAAACGAATAAATTATGAAATGAAAGTGAAAGAAAGAGAAAGAGCTATTGAAATATACCCTTGCCGGGTCATCGTTGTATAGTTCCCTTGCCGGGATTTAATTGTTTGATTGATGTTCCCTTGCCGGGATTTAATTGTTTAATTGATGTACCCTTGCCGGGATTTAATTGTTTAATTGATGTTCCCTTGCCGGGATTTCTATTTTTATTTTGTTTACTCCCTTGCCCTTGTTTGTGATTTCTTTTTGGGCGGGGAAGAGTGTTAAAGCACGAAGGGTGATGCCGTGCCATGTTTTATATTGATTATGAACGAGGGGACATTCCGTGCCATGTTTTATATTGATATGCACGAGGGGACATTTCGTGCAATGCTTTATTATTATTATTATGCACGAGGGGACATTCCGTGCCATGTTTTATATTGATTATGCACGAGGGGACATTCCGTGCCATGTTTTATATTGATTATGCACGAGGGGCCATGCCATGCCATATTTTATATTGATTATGCACCAGGGGACATTCCGTGCCATGTTTTATATTGATTATGCACGAGGGGACATTCCGTGCCATGCTTTATTATTATTATGCACGAGGGGACATTCCGTGCCATGTTTTATATTGATTATGCACGAGGGGACATTCCGTGCCATGTTTTACATTTATTATGCACTATGGGACACTCCGTGCCATGTTTTATATTGATTATGCACGAGGGGACATTCCGTGCCATGTTTTATATTATTATTATTATGCACTAGGGGACATTCCGTGCCATGTTTTACATTTATTATGCACTAGGGGACACTCCGTGCCATGTTTTATATTGATAATGAACGAGGGGACATTCCATGCCATGTTTTATATTGATTATGCACGAGGGGACATTCCGTTCCATGTTTTATATTATTATTATTATGCACGAAGGGACATGCCGTGCCACATCTTTCACTGTTTAATCTGTGTTGTCAATTCCCGTTATTATTTTTAGATATTCCAGACTGTTGTTTTTGTTTATGTCATTTCAGTATTTGCTATCTCTTACCCCCAGCATTTTCTCCCCATAATTGTATTCTTGTTTATATTCTGCTATACTATTGAACTGCACAGGTACATTTTGTTGTCGTGTCTTACCCTCGTCACTACTTTGCCGAGGTTAGGCTCGGCACTTACTCAGTGTATGGGGTCGGTTGTAATGATGCTACACCTGCACTTCTTTATGTCATGCAGATTACGCAGCCAAACCTGGAGGACATCATTAGTGGGAGTGTATTCCAGCTTATCATAGAGGCTTCAAGGTATACACGCTGGCGTTCGTGGTCCTTGGCGTCTCTTCCATCCCTTTGTCTTCACTTATGTACTATTTTTTTCCCTAGTTTCAGAGACAGCTATGTGTTCTTTTTTCAGACTTGTATTTAGCACTCTTATAGACAGTTCGTGAGTTTGTGACTCCAGGTTTTGGGAAAATTTACGCGATGTTGTATTATGTTGTCCTTATTTATCTTGAAACCATATTTATTTTCGTTGTTGAATTGCGAACCGTTTAGTTTATCCTATTAAATTGACGTTAATATGCTAGTTTATCTATACACGTTGGCTTGTCTAGCAGGTTCAACGTTAGACTCCATCACGGCCCGATAGTGGGATATCGGGGCGTGACATTATCTTTTTGGCGTGGCGTGTGAGGTTTTCACGAAGCATAAGAGTCTTCAGTACTTGTTCAAGAAAAAGGAGTTGAATTTGAGGCAGAGGAGATGGTTGGAGTTTTTGAAGGATTATGATATTACCATTTTATATCACCCGAGGAAGGCCAGTGTGGTGGCCAATGCTTTGAGTAGGAAGTCAACTAGTATGGGCAGTCTTGCTTTTATTCCGGTCAGTCAGAGGCCTCTTGCTTTGGATGTTCAGGCATTGGCCAATCGATTTGTGAGGTTGGATATCTCTGAGCCTAGTCGAGTGTTGGCTTGTACGGTCGCTCGTTCTTCATTATTGGAGCGTATATGTGATCGACAATTTGATGATTCCCATTTGAGTGTCCTTAGAGACACGGTGCAGCGCTGAGGCGCCAAGCAGGTGACCTTAGATGATGATGGTTTTTTGAGATTGCAGGGGCGAGTTTGTGTGCCCCATGTTGATGGGATTCAAGAGTTGATTTTAAAGGAGGCCTATAGTTCCCGGTACTCTATTCATCCGGGCACCGCGAAGATGTATCAGGATTTGCGGCAGCATTATTAGTAGCGTAGAATGAAGAAGGATATTGTGGCATATGTGGCACGGTGTTTGAATTGTCAACAGGTTAAGTATGAGCATCAGAGGCCTGGTGGTTTATTTCAGAGGATTGAGCTTCCCGAGTGGAAGTGGGGGAGGATCACTATGGACTTCATTACTGGACTTCCGTTGACCCGGAAGAAGTTCGATGCAGTTTGGGTCATTGTTGATAGGCTGACCAAGTCAGCGTATTTCATTCCTGTGGTAGTCTCCTATTCATCCGAGAGGTTAGCTGAGATCTATGTCTGGGAGATTGTCCGCCTTCATGGTGTGCCGGTATCTATCATTTTGGACCGGGGCGCGCAGTTTACCTCCCATTTCTGGAGAGCAATTCAACGAGAGTTAGGCACCCAGGTTGAGTTGAGCACAACATTTCATCCTCAGACGGATGGGCAGTCCGAGCGGACTATTCAGATATTGGAGGATATGCTCCGAGCTTGTGTTATTGGCTTTGGAGGATCATGGGATCAGTTCTTGCCTTTAGCAGAGTTTGCCTAGAACAACAGCTACCAGTCGAGTATCCAGATGGCTCCTTATGAGGCTTTATATGGTAGGCGGTGTCGATCTCCGGTTGGGTGGTTTGAGCCGGGAGAGGCTCGGTTGTTGGGTACAAATTTGGTTCGGGAGGCCTTGGACAGGGTCATTCAAGATATGCTTCATACAGCTCAGTCCAGGCAAAAGAGTTATGCAGATCGCAAGTTTCGAGATGTGGCTTTCATGGTTGGTGAGCGAGTATTTCTCCGAGTGTCGCCTATGAAGGACGTGATGAGATTTGGGAAGAAGGGCAATCTTAACCTTAGGTTCATTGGTCCGTTTGAGATTCTTGATCGAGTGGGAGAGGTGGCTTATAGACTTGCATTGCCGCCTAGCTTATCAGCCGTGCATCCAGTTTTTCATGTGTCCATGCTTCGGAGGTATCACGACGATCCATCCCACGTGTTAGATTTCAGCACTGTCCAGTTGGACAAGGACTTATCTTATGAGGAGGAGCCGGTAGCTATTCTAGACCGAAAAATTCTTCAGTTGAGATCCAAGAGTTTCCCTTCTGTTCGTGTTCAGTGGAGAGGTCAGCCTCCCGAGGCATCGACTTGGGAGTTCGAGTCCGATATGCGGGGCCGTTATGACACGACCCAAAATCCTAACTGGCCGTGATGGCACCTATCGTGGAACTAGGCTAGCCGACTACCGCGTGTTCACAATTTCTTTTGACCATTTAAGATGCAACCAATTCATAACAATATACAGAAAGTTTACTTGACATAATAGGCAACTTTTATATACAGTACTGCCATCCCCAAAACCCGGAGCCAACATGTCATGAGTATCTAGTGAAGTTAGCCAAAATAAAGTATTATGATAACTCCAAATCAAAGCTAAATACAACAGGAAGGGAAAGCAGAGATGTTGCGAACGCTGAACAACTACCTATATATCCCCATGATCCGGCTCCGCTGATATATATGTGTATAAAAGCTAACGCTCGATATCTGCTCCTGAATCTACACATAGAGGTGTAGGGAGTAATGTGAGTACGCCAACTCAGTAGTAATGGAATTAAATCAAGTCTAAGTATCAAGGAATCACATAAAAATCAATGCCATCAAGTCACAATATACACAACCTTACTTTCCAATAGTATACATAGATATACGAAATCATCATGCCTTAGAAATCAACTTCATAAAAGTCCTTAAAATAATGCACATTTTTAACAACTTCAAAACAAGACTTGGTATGCAAATGAATGTAGTATAATCATAAGTAGCTCCTCGGGCAAAACATGTTTCATAATCAGCCCCTCGGGCATGCCTCACAATCTCTCAGCACCTCACAATCACTCAGCACCTCACATTCACTCATGCCTCCCGATCACTCAATCACTCGCACTCGGTGCACTCACTGGGGGTGTGTACAGATTCGGGAGGGGCTCCTTCAGCCCAAGCGCTAATATCACTCAGCACCTCACCATCACTCTTGGCCCTCGGCCACACTCGGTGGAACCACTCGAAAAGCCCCTCGAGCGAAGTAATAAAACGGGGTACTCGACCCGAAAACATCATTTTAATGCTCATGTAGTGTAAATCAGGCTGAGTTTCAAATAAAATAGTAGGCATAATGATGCTAAGTAAAACCATCAACATGTAGTGAGGAAAAAAGCAGTAAAACACCCTTAAAGGGTCTAAACAGATCGACATGAGGCCCCAAGCACGGCTTACAGCCCAAATAATTCACAAATCTTTAGAACATAATTTAACATATGATTTTGAGTAAATATGCGACTCATTAGTCGCCGGGGAGAGGACCTAGTCCAATCTAAAAATCAGTACGCGCCGCATAGTCGTCATCCTACATGTGCGCCATTCCATATTTAGTGAGAAAATAAAGCAGTCCGGGGTTCCATACCCTCAGGACAAGATTTAACACCATTACTTACCTCTACCGGGCCGCGACACTAGTCCTCTATGCCTTTGCCCCTAAAATTAGCTCCTGATTGCTCCGAATCTAGCCAAAACCAGTTAATACCATCAATATACACTCATGGAACACAACCCAATCGAAAATCATCAAATTAAACAAAAATCTCGAAATTCGGCGAAACCCGATCCCCAAGCCCACGTCTCGGAATCCGAATATTTTTACATCATTAGAACCCTCGTCCTCCCACGATTCTATACTTACCAAGAACACTAAAATCAGACCACAATTGCCATTCCAAAACCTCAAAAGAAATCCCAATTCCTTCCTCCCATTTTTTCAACTTTTTCCTACCCAAATCCTTAATTTCAAGCCTAATCTCAATAAAATAGCATAGGAACGGGGTTAACAAATCAAAGAACTCACCTTTGCTGAAGAACCTGGAAATCCCCTCTCAAATCCCCCTTCAATGGACTCCTCTCGCATGCAATTTGATGAAAAGCTAATAAATTTCGCGGAGGGGGTCCTTTTATACTGTTCTGCACAGCTAAAATAATTCCTTCACTGCGATCGCAAACTTTGGCACGCGATCGCGAAGAACAAACTTGCTGCTCCATCAATTTACCTTACGTGATCGCAGACAACCACACACGATCGCGATTCATCGAGACATAAACCCACACGATCGCAAACCATTCCACGCGATCGCGAAGAACAAAGCTCAACTCACCCACGTGCCCCTTTAACTCTATGCGATCGCAAACAAGACCATGCGATCTCACTGACCAAACACTCATACTCACGTGATCGCAACCCATTCCACGCGATCGCAATTAACAAAAATCCCGCCTCACCAATTAACCCTACGCGATCGCAAACATCCTCACGCGATCACGTAGAAGGAAACCAGAACCTTACACCAACAGCAATCTGCCCAGGATTCAAGCCAAAAGTTGGTCTGTTAACCAGCTGAAACACACCCGAGGCCCTCGGGGCCTCAACCAAACATATCAACATATCGCATAACATCATTCAAACTTAGTCGCGCCTTCGAAACACCAAAAACAACACGAGAACACCAAATATACATCAAATTCAAGCCTAAGAACTTTGAAACTTCAAAATTTCGCCAACTATGTCGAAACCAACCAAAACACCTCCGACTAATCTGAAATTTTGCAGACATAACCAAAATGACATTACAAAACTGTTCCAACTTCCAGAATTCCATTCTGACCCCAATAGCCTATTTTCCACTATCGATCGGAAATCGCCAAAAACTAACTTTCGCCAATTCAAGCCTAATTCTACACCAGACATCACAAAAATATTCCGAACACACTCCTAAGCTCCAAATCACTTAACAAAGCTATTCGATCCATAAAATCCGCATTCGTTTATCAGTAAGTCAACTCTCAGTTGAATTTCTCAACTATTAGGCTACTTTAAAAGGCTAAATGCCTAACCTCTCACCATAACTACTCCGGACCCAAACCAACTGATCCAGCACATCAAAAACAAGGTAACGATACATAACAAATGCAGAAATAGGGAAAATGGTGTAAATCTCAGGGAACGACGGGTCGGGTCGTTACATTCTCCCCCTCTTAAACAAACGTTCATCCTCGAACGGGTCTAGAAACATACCTGGAGCCTAGAATAAGTGATGATATCTGCCCCGCATCTCCCGCTCGGTCTCCCAGGTGGCATCCTCCACCGGCTGCCCTCTCCATTGAACCTTCACTGAAGCTATATCCTTAGATCTCAGCTTCCTGACCTGTCGATCCAAAATAACCACTGGCTCTACCTCGTATGACATATCACCCTCGAGCTGAACCGTGCTGAAGTCCAAAACATGGGAAGGGTCACCAACATACTTCCGGAGCATCGAAACATGGAATACTGGATGAATACTCGATAAACAGGGAGGCATAGCAAGCCTATAAGCCACCTTCCCAACCCTCTGAAGCACCTCAAATAGTCCAATGAACCTGGGACTCAGCTTCCCTCTCTTCCCGAATCTCATAACAGCCTTCATGGGTGACACCTTCAGCAACACCTTATCCCCAACCATGAAAGACACATCTCTGACCTTCCGGTCTGCATAACTCTTCTGCCTAGACTGTGCCGTGCGAAGCCACTCCTGAATCAAATTTGTCTTACTCAAAGCATCCTGAACCAAGTCTGTTCCTAATAGCCTAGCCTCGCCCGGCTCAAACTAACCAACCGGAGATCTACACCTTCTACCATACAAAGCCTCATATGGAGCCATCTGAATACTCGACTGATAGCTTTTATTATATGCAAACTCTGCTAGTGGCAGAAACTTATCCCATGAACCAACAAAGTCAATCACACAAGCATGCAACATGTCCTCCAAAATATGGATGGTACGCTCTGACTGCCCGTCGGTCTGAGGATGAAACACTGTGCTCAACTCAACCTGAGTACCCAACTCTCTCCGCACGACTCTCCAAAACTGAGATGTGAACTGAGTGCCTCTGTCGGAAATGATAGAAACTAGAACCCCATGCAAATGGACAATCTCCCTGATATAAATCTCAGCTACTCTCCGATGAATACGTAGTACCAACGGGAATGAAGTGCGCAGACTTGGTAAGTCGATCCACAATAACCCGTATAGCATCAAACCTCCTCGAAGTTCGTGGGAATCCAACTACGAAGTCCATGGTGATCCGCTCCCACTTCCACTACGGAATATCAAACCTCTGAAGCAATCCACCAGGTCTCTGGTGCTCATATTTGACCTGCTGACGGTTGAGACACCGAGCCACAAACTCCACAACATCCCTCTTCATTCTCCTCCACCAATAATATGGCCTCAAATCCTGATACATCTTCGTGGCACCCGGATGGATGGAATACCGCAAACTACGAGCCTCTGCTAGAATCAAATCTCGAAGTCCATCTACATTGGGCATGCAAATACTCCCATGCATCCTCATGATCCCATCATCACCAATAACCACATCTCTGGCATCACCACGACGGACACGGTCCTGAAGAACAAGCAAATGTGGGTCATCATACTGCGTGCTCCAATCTGATCGTAAAGAGAAGACTTGGAGGCTACACAAGCCAACACCCGCGGGGGCTCTGATAAATCCAATCTCACCAAATGACCTGCTAAGGCCTGAACATCAAGAGATAATGGCCGCTCTACTACTGGAAGGTAAGTTAAACTCTCCAAACTCTCTGCTCTACGACTCAAGGCATCGACCACTACATTGGCCTTCCACGGATGATATAAGATAGTGAGATCATAATCCTTGAGGAGCTCTAACCATCTCCTCTGACGTAAATTCAAGTCCTTCTGCCTCAGCTGATAATGCAAACTGCAATGATCAGTGAAAATATCACACTGCACTTCATACAGATAATGCCGCCAAATCTTCAAGGCATGAACAATGGCAGCTAACTCAAGATCATGCACTGGATAATTCTTCTCGCGCAACTTCAACTGTCTGGATGCGTAGGCAATCACCCTACCGTCCTGCATCAATACCGCTCCCAAGCCAACTCTGGATGAATCACAATAAACTGTGTAAGAACCCGAACCAGCAGGCAAAACTAGTACTGGAGCTGTAGTCAA